>VMDR010030247.1:0-12445 GCA_007922815.1 Macrotus californicus
AATTCCCTCTGAACAAAGACCAGCAGGAACACACCTGTATCTGAACAAAGTTAGGTTTATTTACTCATTGCAACAATAGAAAATACATATCATGAGAAACTGGGAACTTTTAGCAAGACAGTGTTGGAAAGGACTTACTGTGGGATTTGGCCTCATGTTAGGTGACTCTAGGGAGGGGGCAAGGAAGTAAAGCTTTGCATTCAATAGGATGTTGTTTGAAAGTGGAACAATTTTGTGATTGAATAGCTAAATAATTCTTAACGAGAAGACAAGAACAGAGTGACGCTCAAGTTGTGATTGGCAAAGAGGCAGCAGGTAGTTACATTAGCCACGCTGTGGGGACAGTCATTTTTGTGTTCACTCATTTGTCTGTGTTCCGCACGATTACAGAGTGCTCTTGTTTTTGTCTCGATCCGTCTTAGTCACCAAGTGGCCTTGCTGCAATTGGTGTTCTTTCAAATTGTTGAGGTTCAGCAGGAAAACACCACGCTGAGCTGTGGGGGCCAAACCAGCAGTGTATGCCAGGGTCTGCTTTTCTCTTTATCAACCATTAAACGTGATTTATCAATACCATTTGTAAAACCCATTTTACTTTGGCATTTACTGCATTTGGTTTCCACATTTACTTCACCTTCTGTATCAAATCATCAGGACGCATGCTGTCCAAAGGATTTCTGTATTACTTTTGGATGTAAAAACGTATGTGGAAATTCTAATTTGTGTGCTGAACGTTGAAATCCCTGGGTCATTTCAATAGTGTAGAACAAGAGTAGGGCAGGGTATTTGGAATTTGGAATATTCCAGGAAATCTTAGTAGTATACTGATTAACTATATTCTTCCCCACTTTCAGCCTATTTTTTCCTAATCTTTCATTAGTGCTGCGTTTTGCGATCTCATTATTTGAATTGTATTTTGTATTAAACTTTCTCTAAATTACATTTAAGTAGGAGCGATTGATTTTGATTCTCTTGGCAAATCCAGTTCTCCTTAAGGTACAGAAAGGAAATTACAAAGATCTGCTCTATAATTACATGCCAGAATGCCAACTTATTTATAAAGTCTATATTAAAAAAAAGTTGGCCACATTTCAGAAATACTTTAGCGCTTGTGACAATCATTGAGAACAGTCAATCCCTCTGATGTTAAGTAGAACTGGTCTTATATTCTATTGGAAGGTGGCCAGCTGACTATGATTTCTGTCACAGAGCAAGTTCCAGAAAAGCTCTCAGTGCCTTCCGGCCCACCCCCACCCCAATGAACTGTGCACTGCATGAATGTGCATGTACTTGTTGATTACTTCTTCGCTGGAATAGTATAATTTTGTATATACATAGCAGTTTTCTACTAATAGGTTCAGAGTTGTATTTATACCATCATATACCATTGATCCTTCTGAAGTCTCCGGAGGTGAAGAGAGTTATCATTCTATTCTATCTTAAGAAGATATGTGAGACACTTGCCTTTGAATAGGCAGAGGAGCAAAAACTAGATGATCATTCATTTCCTTCTGAATCTCTCCTACAAACCACCCCATGTTACAAGTGAACTAATGTCATATAGCTTGCTTTGAAATTTTCACAGAATAATGCAATAGAGTAAATCAAATGCTTTCATTGGAACCAGGTGCCTTCTAGATTTTTAAGAAAGAGCGAGTGGACCATAAGAAAGGGTGACCAGTCCCTGAAGTTTATTCTCATTATGAGTGTGATCACTGACTGATCTGTGAGCTGTAGTACGAGACAGAGCTGGCTTAACAACCAGCTCAACTATTTACTATTTATGCGGCTGTAGACAAGTGACTTAACCTCTTAGATCCTCAGTTTTCTCATCTATAAAATGGAAATAATACATATGTAGTTGTTGGGTTGTTATGTTTTAGAAACAATGTGTAAGTCAATTAATCTAATTCACAGTACAGAAGGGGTGCCCTGCTACCATTTTCTTAAACAGTGGGCTCTTGCATTGAATGCATTTTCTTCCCATAATCCTAAATTTCCTGAAATAGTATAGATGCTTAACAATAATAACAGTAAATTATTTAATTAACAAAAAGAAGGGAAAGAAGGGAGAAGAAAAAAGACTCTTAAACTTGTATACATATGAGCAAACCAAATGATTTTGAGATCTGCATTTCACCTGTATAAAAATTTTTACGGGGACTGGAAAGGACATGTGCTGTGTTATTCAAAGAAGCTTTGCACCCCCATGGGAATGGCGATGTCCTACTAACCCCACCAGGCCGTGCTGTTCAGTGCGAATGGCAGCCTGTAGCATCCTGTAAACTGGGCTCAGGCCCTGCCTCGGCTCAAGCAGTCAAATGATGCCATGACCAACTTTGTGTTTTCTGTAGACATCAGAGTTGGGAGAAGTAGCTTCAGTACTCTGTGTTTCTCATTCCCCAGAGGGGGTTTATGCACGATTTCTTAAGCCCTTGTATGGTTTGAGGTGGCAGATAGAAATCAACTTTCTATTTCTGACTTGATAATGCCATGAATTAAGCCTCCTTAATTCTCTCTCTTTTTTTTAAGATTTTATTACTTTATTGTTGTTCATTTACAGTTGTCTTGATCATCCTTTTAAATGAGCATCATTTAGTGCCAGGAGGAATTTAAAGCCCAAATAAAATTAAGGAAATGGTTTATTTCCTTATATAATCCAGTATGATTAAATTTGTTTAGTTTCATCTTTAGAAAATTCTCTTGCCTGTTCTTTCCACAGGATACCCATACAAACTGATTTTTCCCACCAATTGTTGTATGACTTAGTATTACTAAGACAACACTTCTTCCAGCAAACTTATTTCACCTTAGGCAATCAATGGTTATCTTTAGACTTCCCTTGACAGTCAGAACTAAGGATGGTAGCCCTCAGTCTTTTCATTAGAGTCCATTAAAGGGAGCCACTTTTAAGAGTTTATCACTAATTATTTTCAGTGTTTAATTCTTCCGGTACTTTGTAGACCTTTAGTAAATTGCTATACACACTCTATCAATTATTTAAAGACCTGGAAGCTGAACCGATCAGTGTCCCTAAGGAGTCCTCTACTGGTTAGAAAGTTCTGGCCCAGGTGGTTTGCTCAGGGTGGTTGAAAAGAGTTGAACTCTACATTTGACCTTATTGCCCACCTGTGAGGTGTTGATTAGCGTAGGTCTGGCCCACCCAACTAGATTAAGCCCTAGAGAAGAGAAAAAGTAGGAATGGGTGGTGGTGTTGATGCTTTGAGAGCAGGAAAATAGAATTCAAGTTTATCAGATGGTCTACAGATTTACTGTGGCCTCTTAGAGATTTATAACCTCAGCCTTTGTTTACCCTTCATGAGCATTTTTTTTTTTTTGCAGAAAATTTTTTCGCAAATTTCAGGGTTAACCTGAAAGATATTTTATTTTCCCATGAACTGAAGAAAGCATTATGTACTTATTTAAATGGTACTGAGAACTCTGTGTGTGGTGTTTATAAATGCTTTTCTCATCAGCTATTTATTGATAGTAATGTTGTATTTTCCCATTGCCTCTTCATGTATGTTTTTAGGTTCAATTTTCATGGCAGGGGATGGCCACACAAGCATATGGCATGTAATGGTATAGTAGAGAGAGAGATTTGTATGCACATGTATGTGTATCGTAGAATAATTAAAGGACCTGTTCATTTATGCTCATTTATCTTTACTAAGAGCATAAACTATGTGCAGTCAGACTCAGTGTTATGTGTTCATTGTAGCGGGTGGGCATCTTGTAGATGAAGTCTATTTAGTGTCTGCTGTGCACCAGGCTTTGGGGTAAATAATCCTGGAGTGCATAATGAGCATGGCCATCACAATTTCTGTCCTAATGAGGTCTTTCCTCTAAGAATGTATGTTTAAACATAGCAGTCTTTCACATAGGTGTTAATACTCATGGCATTAGATTACAATAAATTGATAAATTCTTGATCATTGGAAATACTCACCTGTGTGCCATTATATGTTTCCAGAGCAAGATCAAAGCATTTTTATTATAAAATTTGCATCTAATTAGTTTTTTTTAAGTAAAAATAAAATGTACAGACAAAATACAATTTAGCAATGTAGTTTTAGGAAGTTATGAGCAAATGAGAAAATGGTAGTATGGTCTATGACATATAATATTTTTATCTGAAAAATATAAAAGTAAAATTTAGTTATTATGATTGTGTCATTACTGTGTTTAAAAAAAACCCTAAAACTATGCATAAAACTATTGCTTTTTATGACCTTGCAATGGAACTACCTATTTAACTCACATTAGATTTTTCCTCTAAGTTTGGGTCTCATTTATGTTCTGTGAATGCAAGGTGAGTGGCAGTGCTCAATGTCAAATAGCTGGAGCATTTCATCCACTAAGTAAACATTGGTGACAAGTTATTTGCCTCTAAACAATAATGCACGATAGCACATACAGTGTCTGAAAAACAGAAGGGTTCATCCCGAATTCTTAGCTGTTTATCAACTTTATAACCTTCTAAAAACCAGAGGTGCCTAACCATTTCATACATTTTACTCTGGTAGGAGTATACATGTATAAGAGTTTTGTAACGAAGTCAAGAGCTGTTGATTTTTAGAGAGCTTCATTTCAACACTGTCCTCTCCTCTGACATCTCTTATTTCAGAGTAAAAAAAAAAAAAAGCCTTGTTTAACCCCTGAACGAAATGAGGTGGCAGCATGCTTCTTGAGGCTGCCAAACACCGTAAAACTCCCACCAAGTGGTGTTTTGTACTTTTAGCACTCTTGTTCACTACTCAACTGTCCAAACTCCAGAAATAGAAATATCAAGGACCAAGCCTGCTGGCAAATGTGTTATTTTAACTGTAAGCATATTTGAGAAAGTGTTTGGAAGTAACACTCCATACATGAGCCACAATTGCCCGAGGATGGTGGAATGAGGGCATCTTTTCTTACTAGAGTACCTTCTGAGAATAACCTAAGGAAGATGGCAGCCAGGCTTGGAAAGTTTAGAATAGAGAAGCAAATTGCAGATATGGAAATAGAAAAAGAGTGAATAAATATCAACTTTGGGAACAAAAAATGCAGAAATAAGAAAGGTGGTCCAGTGTCACCATAGATAGAAGGAAAATGTGGGAGTTAGGATAACATAAAGACAATTGTGGCAGTTTTCAAAAGTAACAATATAAATAAGTCAAGCTATTAATTTGTAATTTATTTCCTAGTATTAGAGGGTGAAATAAAAGTTGGTCATTTTCCTAATTTATCTAGTAGTAGACAAAGCTGACTTTGGTGGTTCTATGAAATTGGCTTAAAGCAAGACTAAGATCAGCAACCGCCAGCATTTATTTCTGTTCGTTAAAAGGATAGTCTTTCTACTCTGACCCTTTCAAACTGTAGCTAGGCTAAAGACAGCTTTACATTACAATGCAGTGGATTTACTCTCAGGGCGTTTGCACATTTTAACTCAGTTTTCTTTCTGTTTTTTGAAGATTTTGCAAAGCAGTAGACTCACCTTTCCGAGCTGAAATGTATTATCTGCCTCGGAAGTGTGTGGTATAATACACCTGTCCTGTCTGCCTATCAGAGTGTGCCTCAGGCTGATATTTTCTCTCTCATAGCTTCACCTGGCAGTGCTTCAGATCATTACTCTGTCGTTCAATAACAAGTAACCCCAATCAGTAAATTTTCCCAGGACCTCCCTTCACCTTTCTAGTTCATTTCCACACAGCTGTTTTGAATGGGCAAGGAAAGTAACATCTACCTCACAGCATTCCAGCTTCTGCACACTGGCCAAAACAGTGACAGCTGTTGGTGCAGCAGAGAGAACATTTCTATTATGATGCTGTTTTTGCTTGCAGATTCAATTCTTACGTGAACATGAAAATCATCCTTATTTTAATACCAACCTGTTTTTTAAGGTCACCCTGCTTTCTTCACTTCATGTAGAGTATGCATGTTATTTGTAACTACGCCTAAATTATGGACAAACAGAAAGGAGGCTGCTGTCAGGTAAAGTGGCAGAAGCAATAATGCGAGAGGAAGAGAACTGGTCTTAGGCCTGCCATTCCGGGACCTGCTAATGCAAGAAAACCATGCTGAGCCGGACAAACCCAGTGTGTGGCCACTGGCAAATGTTTTCACCACTGTGAATCTCAAATGCGTTGTCTAGGAAATGGACATAATACCCTTTTGTCTATAAAGTGGGGGTAAAGTCTACTTCACCCATTTCTCAGGCGTGTTAAGAGGGTTAGATAAGCTTGTATATGAGACAATGCTGCGTAACTGGAGTGCTGTGCGAACGTTAGGGGAGCGTGATGGTAACTTCCACGAAGTAGGAAGACTAAACAGTGGACCGTGTGTAGCCTCAATGTGATTGCTGTTTCCTTCTTTGGAAATCTCTCCCATTTGACTTCATTTATGTTTATATTCCTGGAAGCTCTTTGCTTTAGAGCTGGCACCACTTTATTGTAAATATATAGCACTGTGTTCACATCCTCCTGGAGGCCAGCATCAGGGCTTGCTATATAAAGATGTTTAGTTCAGGGCAAGAGGGGCTAGAGGCAAATCTTAGTGATCGCTTATACTTTAGTGACAAGACTAGCATTAAAATACGTCATATAACTTTTTCAGTCAAAATTAACATCTCTTTTACCTTTTCTTTTAAAGCAACTTATGATGTTTTCTCAAGCCCTGCAGCATCAGATGAGCCTGAAATATCAGAGTCCCACACAGGTATACCCAACCTCTCAATTCTCGCCTTAGATTCCAAGTATTCCGACAATTGTGTACCTAGTTCTCTTTAATTTTTGCTGAATGAGAAAGTGTGCTTTCCAGAGCCCTGCAGGAAAAAAAAGCGATCGTGTCAGGAAAGTGAGTTCTACCTCTCCTCCCATTGAGCGGCCATATGCTCACATGTACCAGTAAATGCGCTCTGCCCAAGTGAGGGATGCAGACAAGTGGTTGCCACTGAGGCAAAGTAAGGTGGTGGCCTTATTGCTCTATTGCTCAGAATCATTCTAAAAAGGTTTTGGAATCCTCCAGAGTTTTCTCTAGTGCAATGGTTCTCCAGTGGGAGGTGATTTTGCTCTTTTCTACTCCCAGGGGCATTTGGAAATGTCTAGAGACATTTTTTTTTTTTTTTGTCATAGCTGGAGGAGGTGCCACTGACACATCTAGTGAGTGGTGGCCAGGGATGCTGCTGAACCCCCATAATACAAAGGACAGGCCCCTACAACAAAGAATGATCCAGCCCTAAATGTCAGTAGTGCTGAGGTGAGAAATCCTGCTGCAGAGCGATCATGTCACTCACTAGTGTGTAGAAGAGCGGCTGGTCTAATCTCTGGCATTCACTCACTGGTGCAGCTACAGTGAGTTCAACTCAGTCCCAGGCTTCCTGTCACCAGGCGCTTATTAAGCGCCTGCTAAACTTGGCACTGCAGAGATTCAAAGTGGGTGAGAATGGTCTTTGCAGACACACATATATGCCTGATAGTTTTTAGATGCGTAGCCTTATCTCAGCATTATTTGTCCCATGATAAATAGAAGTGAACAATTGTAAACCACAGAAAATTTAAAAAAAAAAACCAGAATGCTAAAGGGGGTTCAATTAGTAGTTAAGAAATAGAAGAAGCCAAAACAGAAAAAGCAGCTGAAAATAAGTTGAATATATGAGACAGAGTTTTATCATGCTTTCTAATGTTTAAAGTATATATGGTAAAGGGGGCAAAGGGTAGGGGATGGGAGACATCTGTAATAGTGTTAACAATTTTTAAAAGTTTTAGAAAAGAAAGGTATGTTTTTAAAAGTGAGCTCATCTTCAAATTCTAATGAATCACCCATTTAAAGATTCTGGTCAGAAATCCCTCAAGGGTTCTTGATATTTTTTCCCTATATGAGGCATAATTTATTACTCATGAATTTGTATTTTATTCCTGGGGCCTTCTGCCACTTTTATAAATATTGACATTTATTCCAACAGCAACAAGTGATCCATTTCTGGATTCTGTCCCACCTAAAACTTCTAGAACTCTTGAACGGCCAAGGGCAACACTGGGTAATGTTTTTAACAGAAAAATTGTTCTTTGTTTTCCATCAAAAGAAAATCCATGTGAATGCCTTTCTTCCAAATGACCATTTCTTTCCATCACATCTAATTATTTATTTCTTTCCTATTTCTGAATATATATATTTTTTTTCCCTATAATGCAGGCATCTTATGTTCCATTTTGGTCACTTTTTTTCTTTGTACTGTAATAGAATATATTTTCCATCTTTAAAGGAATGAAAAGCTTTGAAAACTGCATGGACATTTTCATCATCTGTATCATCCCATCTCATGTGTCTGTGGCCTGTATCGCTGTCTCCCATGCGTCGGGTCTGCCTGGATCAGCCACTGAACAATTATCACTCTGACCTTTTCCCCACTTTACATTATTACTTCATCCATCAGCTTTCGAGACTATATGCATTTTTTATCCTTAGTCATGTGCTTATAGCATGTGCTTTGTAACACCATCTAAAAGCATGTTAAAACTCTTAAAATACCTCATTTTAACTGGAATTACTTGGTGGGACGGGGTGTTTGTGTTTTCAGCTCCAAGTGAAATACCATTTGGTCCTCAAAAAGTGGAAATCATTCCCCATCCTGAAATGCAACCAACAACACCTGGTAACTAATGACATTTGTATAGTTGTTTGCTTTGAAAGAACAAAGTGACAAGAAGGAATCAATTATGTTGTCCTTTTCAGAACATTTTTAGTAGTGAACATTTCCCTTCATTTCCTCCCATAAATTGTGAAGAATTTTTTTTGCTATTCTTCTTTGAAATTTGCTAACCAGAAAATAGCAGCAGAATTATAGATAATTATTTTAAAATATATTCACTTTTAATTAGCACATTCAGAGACCACCAGGTCAGAGTATTTTTCTCAAAGTACTTTTAAGTATAAAGAGTCCCAAAAGTAGGCTCTGTAGTCCTGGACATGAGGAACAAAAAAATGGGCAAAAGAAAGGTAACACAACCTACATTTTAGAATAGAAAATTATTGGAATGATGAAGTTCATTAACTTGTGGTAAGGTTACTAGAGCACTACAGAATTAAAGAAGTTCTAAACTTTCTATTTGGTTTGGTAAATTATCTTTTGAGTTCTTAATTGTACCATGTGTTCTTAAATTCTTCAAAGGTGCTCACACTGCAGTACATTTACTTGAACAATGTACCTTCAGTTCTCATATAGAAATTTAATTCTTTTGGCCCAATCAACGCATTTATTGAGCACCTCCTGAGAGTGAAGCGCAGTGCCGGGCATTCTAGGGTTACAAAGAAGCAGAAAGCAGTTCTTGAACTCAAGAAGTTTACAAGTTTACGTTCACAACCTGATTGAGCCCTGAGAAGCATCATTCATGAAATCTACTTTAAATCGTCTTTCAGCTCCCCTGCAAACTACATCGGTCGCTTCTACACCTAAACAACGCCTCAGGCCCAAACCACCAAGAATCAAACCTGGTAAATAAATGGCTCTTTAACTTTTCAGGGTATTTAAGTCCAAATAGATAGTATCCATCTCCTTGTCATAAATATAAGTGCTATGATTCTATAGGTTAAAATTTCTTTACAAAATTTGAAGTTAACAAAAGATGAGTAATTAATAATGCAAAATAACAAGAATCAATCATTTCTAATAAGATTTTATTAAAAGTTATGTGATATTCTTACATGTGAACTTTGGTATAAACCTGAAAACCAGTCTTGCTACCACAACACGACAGAGTGATCTATATAGTACAATTCTTTTTCTTGGTATGCTGTCCCTATTTAAGTATTTATGAGGCTGACAGTTCTTGTTTGTTTGGTGCCTACTATGTTTTCAGTTTCCTCTGGGGCAATGGCTGAGATGGAAAGGACGTGATTCCAGCTTCCCAATCGCTTATAATCTTTAAAAGATAATATATAATAAACAGAGAGCAACCGAAGATTATATAATCCACTTGTGAGACCATATTACTCGTGTAGAAGGTCAGAAAGAGTAAGAGATGAGGAAGTAAGCCTTAAAATATGTGCAGGATTTAGGTGGAGGAAAAAGGAAAGGGGAGCAATGTATTTTAAGGCACAGAGTTTGGGTAGTAGAGGTAGCTTATCAGTCCGGAGGGGATTTTCTTCATTGTCAAATAATACACTCAAAATCACACTCAACAAGTTGGGTTTTGCTTAGTCCATTGTAATATAAATACAGGTTTTTATATAGTCTATACTACGTGACTGAGTTTGAAAATTCTTTCCCAAAACTCTACTCACTGCATACTTTATAAACACTGACTACTACATCTGGCAGAATTTTTAAAAGGCCATTCAGTTCTACTTTGGAGGATACTTTTTTATTGTCTCGAGGATATGTTAATATCTCTTTTCCTTTCACCAGAAAGAACCAAAAGGCCTGGAACAACAACACCTAAAATTTCTAAAAGCCCTGAACCAGCATGGACAACACTGGGTAAATGATGTGTCCTTAGTAGATGTGTTTCTTCATTTCACCATGGGAAATCCAGGACCCCAGCTTTCCCGTCATGTCTCAGTCAGTATTCTGAATCGCTCACTTCAGCGATATGGAGTATCCCGTGTAGTACCTGGACTCTCTGGCTTTTGTGGTTTTGGATAACTGGCCCCATAGTTAGTGGATCTGAACTCAGCATTATTCATCATTCTATGCCTTGGAAAGCTATTCAACCATTGCTTCTTTCTCATTTTTATCCAATCATTATATTTGAAGTTGGGTCTTATACATAGTTCTCTCCTTTTTTTCTTTGCATAAGGGCCTCAAGTTCAACTTCAGACTACATTACGAAAAATGACTATTATGGTATTAGTAGAATTTCTTTACACTGCAGATTATAGCATTGTACCTATCAGTAAATATTAATTTTAAGCATATCTTTTTTCTGGTGCTTAAAGACAGATGTAGCTGAGGAATATGAAATAATGGTGCCTGGTTACACTGGTTTTTTTAAAGCATGGATTAAATTCGCTGTCTTTGTGTAGTTATTATGGCTATTTAGTGGCAATGCTATTTCTGTTAGGTCATATATGCTCTAGAAATGGTTTGCTGCATTTCCATAAAATACTGCTCTGTGAAATACTCTTTTAATGGACTGTTTCCAAACTCTCCCAAGATGAAGTATAGATTCCACTGAAAGTATAGATTTTTCTTTTGGGGTTTTAGACACTGAAATGCCTAAATATTGATTTGTTGATTGTTTCATTTTTTTTTTTATTTTTCTAGCTCCCAGTAAAACACAATTTATTTCTTTGAAACCTAAAATCCCTCTCAGCCCAGAAGTGACACACATCAAACCTGGTAATTACCCTGAATTTTCATTTAATATTCCAGCACATGGGTTGAAAGTCGTTTTATGCCACTCTTTAGAGCAAGAACTTCTGATTTGTATTTTGGTATTTGATACATTTTGCCATGAAAAATGCTATGAAATCTCATTGTGGCCAGCCCCTCTCATATTACCACAGCGTTGCTCTGAGCTGTGGGGAGGATCATCATGCTCATGGCCATCAGAGAACAGACACAGAAATAGCATGGTATCAGTGACTGAGGACTGACTCCCTTGTCTAGGACTATGAAATAGTTTCCAGTGCCAAAGCTGACTGGCATTCTTGTGATGCTGCACAATGGCCTTTCAGCCAGAGCGGGAAGGAAGAAGTATTCCCATTCCCTAAGAACTCTGCCTTGTTTGGAGCATCTCAGTTTCAGGCTGTGAGACTAAAGATTTAAGACTACAGAGAGTTGTGTCTCCCTGAGGCTCTGTAACTTCTTTCTGTACTGGGGCTGATTTCTGAACACCAACTTCTGTGTACTTCTCAGGAGATATTAATGGTGTTTTGCTGAAGAAAAGAGGGCTCTTTTGCAGGGAGGGGTTAGTCTGTACATATATTTTAAAACAGAGACAATTCCCTACATAAGGATTGTGGGACATGGTAAAGGACCAAATCTTTGTTGTTGTTTTTTCCATCCAGAATCTATACAACAGTTTACATATTGATTTATACAATAGTACATATATGGGATCTTTGTCACTACTCATCATTTTCATCTAAATTTTAAACCCTTAGCTCTTGGTAGAATGTATTTTTCACTATAACGTCCAATGGATTTTTCATTAATCCATGTTTATAAAGGACAGTTATTAAAGCAAGAGAGTTTCTGATTCAGATCATTCAGACATGATCTATTTTTTTTTTGCAATGAAATGCATAAGGAAGAAAATGTAACTGCTCAGAAAAAGAATTCTAATGACTTCCTTTCAGGAGGTAGTGAGAGGCAAGGGGAGTGTGACCAGAGGCGGGATCTCCCAATCAGAGAAATGCAATGATGTATTCTTACTCAGAGAGGCCATTTGGAGAAAGAGGCATAGCTTATAAAACTCAAGAGCCCTAGAAACAAAGAACAGTGTCAGTGAGCTATATGAGGGAAGGT
>VMDR010030248.1:0-12446 GCA_007922815.1 Macrotus californicus
AGAAGAAAATTCCCAGGAGAGTAATGTAGAATCAGAAGAAGAAAGTGTTGAATGGAAGAAATAAGAGAGGTTCCTAAAGAAAAGGAAAAGCTAGTAAAAGAAAAGGAAGATTATGAAGGAACATTCACATTGTGAACAAATTTAGAACCTCTTAACATATTTTCTCATTTGACAGACTAAGAAGTCAACGCTTAAAAATAACGACTGAGTGCCCTAAGAGCCTTGTTTTATTTTTCCCATTTTGGTTAAGTATTCTTATCATATTTTATTGATCGTGTTCTATCAATAAAATTTGTATTTTGTTAATCTCACTTCTGCATGGCATGCAGCAAAGTATTTCACAAGAGTATTCACTCAATACAGTTTTTTTAAGAAAAAAATTAATTAACAAATTACCTCTGGGAAATAAAAGTGTATAACAACTTTATTTTGGGCAGATCAAATTAAAGTGTAACACCAATAGTGAAATTCTTAAAAAGCATAGCAACTTTAACCTAAGAGTCATTGCAGAGGGAATTTTCATTAACTTCCCTTGCTGCTGGAGTTCTCTTTCCCAAGCCTTCTTCCACATCAATGCCCTACTCCTCCTGCTTCAACACCACACCTTGGTCCCCCTTCTCCAAATGCCCACACTTCAACAACTATCAGCCCTAGAACCCAGGACATAGATGTCAGAAGAAACAGTCAACGATGTCAGATCTGCTTTTGTTAGAAGTGGATTTGTCCTGCTCTAAGTGGGTGACAACTGTGCATTTTTCAAGGAGAGCAACCTGGTACTCAGGCTTCGTCACATTTCGCTTGGGGGTTCTAAGATGGTGTAGAAATAGCACATTCTTCTACTCAAGAGTGTCAGAAGGTGGCTTTGTCCCCTGGAGGGGTGCCCATTTTATACACTACTTTCCTGTCCTTTGGAAAAGAGAAGTTGAGGCATTTAGAATGCTGCCCAGGCTTATTCTTTAGGCATAAAATGCAGTGGGCTGGATTCTTTGCTCTCGTTCTCCAAGTAGTGATTAGCTTGAATACAGCAGCATTTGCCTTTTTTAAAATACAGGGGAACCACTCTCTCTTGGCTTTTGAGAAAACTGAACATGGCCGCTTGCCAGAGATTTGTGCAGCTTGTTGGCTGGGTGGGTGGAAAAAATAGCACAGACCCAAGTGAGGGAAACATCAACTCCCCCGCTTTTCAACATGTGCACATGTTGCCACCCCAGAAATGCTGGACAGATGGCGAAAATCACCTTGGTGGCATTTCCATCAGAAATCAGAGTCTGCGTGCAGCCTTCATTGGGGGGTGCTCAGCAGAGTCACCCACATCTACACTCAGAAGCCAGAGCGCTGTGGCCGAGATTTGCATCTGCGCAGCAAGTATGGGAAACACATCTGACTTCTCCAAGGACAGCAGTTCACAGTGTTAAAAAGATCAGGGAGGGTCAGAGGAGTTAATTACTTATGTGAAGAAAAATAAAGGTGTAGAAGAATTAACTGGTATTCTGTCATTAATTTTAAAAAAGACTATTTTAGTTGAAAATGTGATCTTACTATAGACATCAGTAGTTTGAATTCCATCCATAGTTACTGCATTCTGTGAGCATTATTTTATTGTGCTAATAATGAGTTTGGAGGCAGTCAGCTATATTCTTTTGACCAGATTTCAAAGAAAATAAATTGAGAATGCAGAAAAGACAAAGCAGAAAAAACAGTATCTTTGATATCTTGCTTCTTCAACTACAGTAAAATAGATATCACAAATGTTCTTGATGATGGAGGTGGTTTAGATACCTTTGAATCAAGGAGACAAGATAACATAAAATACTTTCCTTGTTGTTACAGATTTTCTGGGGCATAGAAATGACACGGATTAAATAGTAGCATTTCATTGTAATGAAAACTCTTTGAAAAATATCAGAGGCACGTGAGCCATTTGGGGGACCTTTACTACCATTAACTGAATTTTCCTGTGTAATTAGTTTACTGGCATGTATCAAGAGGTACCATCCCTGTGTGTAGGTGAAGAAGGAAATGAAATATCGTAAATAACCTGCCTGGTTTTTCTTATCCCTCCAAAGAGACCTCAGATCACACTTTCCTTCCACTTGTTTGGGAATCCTCCACTGATGTCCTGTGAAGGCTGCAGAGAGGGATTCCCCAAGGATTTGTAAATATCTGATATAGAATTGAATTCTGAGACTTTACCTATGCATGTAATGAATACAACTCAGAGTTAGAACAAGTTATCTTACAAAGACGGAACGGTTTTCACATCTGCGAGACTTAACAGCAACCGGATTAAATGAACAAATGGTATTAGAGAAAGATACTCTCCTTATTTGGGGTGGTGGGGGATCACTGAGGCCAACATCGACGTGTTCCTCTGAGCACCATGCCAAGGAAGGGAAGTGAGGGCCGGCTGCGGATCAGACTCCCAGTCCCCTCGGCCAGCTCTCAGTACTGTGGCCCTGGATGCTAGGCTACCTTACGGCCATTGTATGCTCACTTAATGTAACTTCTCTTTTTATGATTATAAGCTCATAAGTCTAACTTTTCCTTACGATTTGGCTTTCTATACAGGGGGCCAGTGCTGACTATACCAATTTCAATGTTGGGGACTTTGTGATAGGCTGTTTTTAGTTGGGTTTTGGTTTTGTACAGCTGTTTGCAAGTCTGGTTACTGTGAGTTCACACTGAGTCCCTAAACACGTTAGAATTTGAGCCTGAGAAAGTTGAGGGCAAAAACACTGTTGATGTGAGGACACTTAGAGGTGATCAGCCAGGTTTTCTCTGATGACTCTTGTATTTGACACCATGAGGCAAGAGAAAGACTATTCACACTTCTATCACAGCCGTTTGAGTTTCTCTTGTTAATTCTGCCCAGGTGGGGACACTGGTTCTAAAAGGGAGTTCACATGTTACCAGGAAGAACAAAAAGAGCTGCAGGAAAGTACGATAGAAAAAATGGCCTTCGTCATTTAATATGATCACAGCCGATGAGTAATCATCTATGGATAAACTAGGCTTCATCTTGGAAGCACCTGGGAAGTTGTAGAACTTATTTTATTCGCTTCATGCTCTAGCCAGTCACGTAAACACATTTGCGGCAATCATAAAAATGCCCACTGTTCAGGGCTGACCTGGAGTTTATGTCTCACAAGAGACCTGTCGCCTTGGTTGTGTGTTTCTCTGCAACCTTGAACGGCAGGGAGGGACCGGGCACACAAGAGGCAGAGTGTTGGGTTGCATCGGGGTTGGGGTTTTACCAACTAAGTGTGCAAAGGAAGCAAACCACAAAGAAACTGAAGATGTCTGCGAAGGAGTACTCCTACGGTTGACCATGGATTTCCCGCTGGGTAAGGAGGGATGGGGGGGGGAGTAAAAAGTGGTAGGCAAAACAGATTGTCAGTTTCAAGGAGCTGAAGGGCTGATGGAGTAGGGGCCCTAGAGGATGGACTGAAAAGGTAGAAAGCGGTGGTGGTGGGACAATGGGTTGTTTGAGAAAATCCAGGCCAACGTGAGTCCAGAAAAAGAACCACTCTCTGACACTTGCTATGTGACAATGGATATATTTTGGCCTCTCTCTGTCTTAGGTTTCATTTTTATTTCTAAAGTGGGAACCATAAATTCTATTTTATTAAAATATCTACCAACATTAAGTGATGTAATGGAGGTAAATAACCTAGCACAGTGAATAGCACACTTGATACTTCAGTAGAAGTAGTGCTTTGAAAGCAGGAACATTCTCTCTCTTCCTCTCTCTCTCCATTTCCATCCCCCTCAATCCGCCTTCAATAAATGTTTGCTGAAAGAGCATAGAGCTGAGCCCTGATGCAGTGGGAGCAGGCGAGTCTCGATCACAAGGCTTCTCAGGATTTCCCCAAACAGCCAGTCCCGGGGTGGGTTTAAATGGGGCTCAGGGTGGGTGAGAGGAGCTTGAAAACGGCAGGTGAGCGTTGGCAGAAACAAAAGGCTCTCTTACTTTTTAAGTTTGGTTTTCATCAACTATAATTATATTTGAGGAAAACATATGGATCCCAAAAGTTCTGATGAGTAGTTAAAAAAATACATAGAAAGTACTTTTTAAAAAATGGGTTCCCTGCTGTTCTTTCAGGAGTACTTGATTGGGAATTGCTTTATGAGTTCCTTGGAGAGTGTTTTTTGCATATGGATATCATAAGGAGGAGTTTCTTCAGTTACTCCCTGATCAGGTAGACGGGGTCAGTAGACATTTTCTGGAAGTTCCCCCGCTTGACTGCAACATGGGGGAAGGCTCTGTGAAGTCGGAAGAGGGATGGTGGCGGGTGGGTCTGCCCTGTGCTGTAATTTGAAGTTCTGTCTTTGGTTATCAGGTCACTCCGCGGTCTCCAAACTCTGTAACCACAATAGCCTTGCTGGAGACATTGGATCTGGTGCTCAGTAATGAAATGTACTTGAGATATTAATGACATATGCCTGGGGTACATTTGGAGAGAAGAGGGAGAGGTCATTCTGACACACCAAAGCAAAAGACAGGCCCAGATGAATATAAAACCAATAAATAAATGGATGCCTCAAACCTCCAATTTTAAAGCAAGTCAGTCCTGGAGATCAGATGCACAGCATGGTGACTGTGGTTAATAACAATGTATTATATACTTGAAAGTTGCTAAGAAAGTAGGTCTTAAAAGTTATTATCATAAACACATACAATTCTATAACTATATGTGGCGATGGATATAAATTAGGCTCATTATGGTGATCATTTTGAAATATATAAAAATATTGAATCACGTTATATACCTGAAACTAATATAATGTTATATGTCAGTTATATCTCACTTTTAAAAATAAATAAATGGAGGAAGTCACACTTTGAGTGAGAATGTTGACTAAGTCAGGGTGGGATTAATCTGCCAAGAAATGAGGGACATGAGGACAAGAAGTTCTATAAACACAGAGATCTGTGCTTAGTAAAAGAGTAGGTCTGTTTTCTTTTTGCTTTAGGGAGCAAGAAATTTTGATCACAGAAATGACAAATTATTCCAGAGAGATCTTGAAATCCTGCACAGAGGTGTCTGCAAAGTCACGGGCACTTGGGATGCAGACAAGAATCAGAAAATGAAAGGAGGAAGGTATGCAAAAATGGAACCCTGGAGGACTTCAGAGGAAAGGGAAGCCGAGGAAGAGGCGTATAGAAACATTTAAAAGGCTAGAGTCATAAGAGACTGCTGAAGGAAGTGAGGAAGGATTCGTTATGGAACAGGTGGGGGCCAGAGCTGGCTTCCCCTTGCAGGAACTTAACCCCTTTTCTGAGAACAGAAATTTTGGCGATTCATTTATAGGGCTATGCCTGTCAGGTGCTCATTATGTCTAATTACATCAGACATCAAAAAATACTAAGGCTGCAATAGAAACTAACCCAGCATTGCACAGTTTTATGTTTTTCTTCTAACCATTATGTGCCTGAGTCACCTCACTGAAAAAGTCGTGAGAAGAGCAATGTACCAAAAGTGGTAGAGAAAACGTGTCAACATTTAAAGAATAATTACGGAAAAGTGTTGTTGTTTTAACACCACAAAATTGTTCATGTCAGTCCCAATCTTACCAAATTCTTTTTAAGAGTCCCCAGGATCTCCATCCCCTGGATACAGCCACACCTGCTTCCCGTATGTTCTGACCCTGCCCCAGGTACAAGTATAATGCAAGCTTCTTCCCTATAGACCTAAGTCTGCTGTCTGACATATCTGGAGAAATCACCCATGTTTCCCAGTGCTCACTAATCTCAGGCCTTCCTTGCTATCTTTACCTTTGATTTTCTAACTTTTGCTTTTTGTAGTGTGGGTTTTTACTTTCCAGATTCACTGTGACTGTGTCCCTGCCTGAAACCACAGTCTGCTTGGCTAAGATTCCCATTTGCTGCTTCCCTGTTCGTGCCTCCTTCTATTTGGGGATTAAAATCCCCATATCCTTCCGCATTTCCACTTTTTTTGTGCTAGGTGAGAAGGGACCAACTCCTGAGTTGGCTGGCTGGTGTTCAGAATCAGGTTCCTGATGCCCCACCTTGAGGAAGACACTCTAAAGAGAAACCAAGCACTGCAGGCTGAAACTGAAGGGTCAGTTAGACAAGTTGGCTGTGACAGTGAGGGTTAGTTAGGGAACCTGAAATGTAATATTCTCCCTGGCACAGAGGATTCTGTTGACCTCCAAGCTCTATGACTTAAGACAGTTATGGACAGTTTCCAGACCCCACTTGCGAGTAAGCAGGGGCAAAGCTAATTCTGCTAGGCTGAGTCAGTCACTGGTGCCCAGGGAGGTGTGGCTGGGAACGAGGTGGGGATGGCTCCAGGACAGGCTGAAATGGCAGCTGTGGCTCTGGTCCACTTAGGCAGACACTCTTTCCCTCAAGGACCATGCAGTCACACCATTGTGGTCTGTGTGTGTTTCTTTTTTCTTTTGTTTGTTATCCCTTAGTTGTTAATAAATCATACTGGAAAACAGCATTGCCGATGTTATTTTCCAGAGGCTTGTAGATATTAACCCAAATCTTCTTTACCTTTGAATGATTCTTATTTCCGGGCTCCCCCCTCCAAAGGATCCCTTAGAAGGGGCAGCAAGCTAATAAGTCAGATGATTTTTACCTGTCCCTAGATGTGAAGACTTGGGCTGTTACCCTCCCTTAGAGGACCTGCTCCAAAAATGTTGTGATCTCCTCACCTCAGGCTCTGTTTCAGACATACCTCGTTTAGCCACTGTTCTGAGACTCAACCAGGGCACAGCCAACACACCTACTGATCAAAGAGCCTTCTTCAAAAATATCACATTCACCAACATCTCTCTCTCTCACCCCTATTCTGTATCATTTGCGTTTCCTAATTAATCATGGGAAGCCTTGAACTATCTTTTACATTAATTATTGTTCAACCTTTTATGCACTTATAATTAAATTATCTCCATTCAGTCTATTTTATGTAGGATTGTGGACGTTCCTGCTGTCAGCTGGTTAGGATGAGGAGAATCTGAGACAGAAAATTAAAAAAATGAGACATCAGGCTTTAGGAAAGTAGAAAGAGAATGCCATTCATTCTGAGTTTTTCTACCTTTTTTATGGCTTTTAAATAAGCATTACTATAATGATGATAATAATTACCATGTATTGTGCACTTAAGCTCTGTGATGGGCCAAGTATTTATTTCTTTCAATTCCCAAAGCAAGTCAATGAGAAAGACATTATTAATGCTATTTTCTAAAACATAATAGATATTTACTGATCTAAATCTACACAGATGTGTAGCCAAACTTGAATGTGAACTCACGTATCTAGCTGACCTCAAAGCCCATGATCACGATCATTCTGTTCATTTCCTCCGAATCTAGAAGTCCTTCAGTGTGCTTCTAACGTAGTCAAGTTTAAAAGTGGCCTCTACCCGACGGAGTGAGACTAAGAGCTAAGCAGGGAGACAACTCCCCAAGCTAAAGAGAAATACATACATGTTCTAAGCCACACAATCTTGTGCTATGTTCGGTGCATGCATGTTCCTCTTCTGTCATCCCTTACCTGCTAATTAGTCACATTTAAATATTCAGGCTTTATTGAGTTTATGCCATGAGCAATTAAAGAAAAGATAAGATGACCATGATTGGGCTATCAGGTTAAGGGGGCACAGTTCTGCCACTCAGAACGGCGGGCATGACTGTTAGCCAGAGGTTGCCAAGGGGAAGAACATCAGGAGAGAAGACTGGTGCCTATGAGAGTTGGCTACTTTTCCTTCTACCAGGGTGCTCTTTGTAATGTCTAGAACTTATATTTAGAAAGTCAGCACTTTTTTATACATCTTCTTTAACAGATATTTAGTAACCTACTTTAAGAAAGAGACCATTTTTATTATCCCTTTTAAGAACCAATAATGTTTGGCTGGTAACTTGTCTAAAGTAGGTGCTCAATAAATAATAAAAGAAAAGAAGCCTGATAAGGGAGGGTGTTCGGACACAGGGGAAAAAACAATCACTTAGCACACTGAATGTGCTAGAGTGTAATTTTGAGATTAATGATGATATATCATGTCATTGTTTTTGAGGTATAGTCATTTGTTTACAGTATATAGACTGTTGAGTTTTTAGTTGCCTGCCAATTACATGGCATTTAACCTTTAATGTTGTATCATTTAGCAGCAGGCTACCAATAAGAATTTCATTTAGCTTTGAACTACATGATGTATTGAGACCCAAAACGGATATAATTTCATGAAGGTGTTTTACCAAATTACTTTTGACCTGAGAAGGATATCATTAGAGCAGTTTCTGAAGCTTCTATTATATTGAATGGCTTCCACTTAATTGAAATTGTGTCTGTGGTCAAAAAATTATTTTCTAAAAAATGCTTTCTTGCTAACTAAGACTGTTACTGCCAACTAACTCTGTCCACTGAAATGCTGATGCATACTGAGGAAAAAAATATCTTCCCATAAATTTCAAATAAAATCTTCTTAGGTTCCAATCTACTGTCTTTATCCGCTGAGAAGATACCTAGCTCTCTTCAAGAAGTCAAGAACGAACAGTTTTAAGTGTAAGGTACACTTGGCTCAAGCCTCTGATAATGACTGATACTGGCCATCAGCATGACCCAATGAGTGAAAAAGCAAGAAGAAAAATAAATATATAAAATAAACAGACACACGATTTAAAGAAGAACATTTCCAGCCTCGCCACTCTCCTGCTTTGTGGGTCTGGGTCCTGCACATTTAAGCCAAAAGACTGAAATTTGCCCTTCTCACCTCTTCGGGGAAGATGAAAAGTTGGGGACCACTGTGGATCTGGGTGGGGCTGGACTGAAGGTCAGTGCAGGGCATCAGTTATACTGAAATAGTCAGGAGGCACACTGACCTCAGTAGGTAAATCACGGTGGGTGGAATCATGAGGTTTCCCCCTGCCAGGGAGTTAGCAAGGAAGAGCTTGCACTTCTGCTCATTGGTGGTGGTGGTGGTGGTGGTGGTGGTGGGGTGGGTTTATCAGCATGAAGCTTTTCTCTTATCAGCAGAAGATCCTGAGACTTTTGTAACTGTTGCCATGCTGTTTTAGAAATGGCCTAGGAGTTGCAGAGACACCATCATCCACAGTCTCAATTTTAATAATACTTTATCTTCTGTTACACATGAAAAGGCGAACTAAGAATTAAAATTTGCATCTGTGTCACTGGAGACATATTTTTTATATTAATTGGGTGGTTAAGATGCACTTTTTTGTTGTTGCAGTTATTATTTCACGACACCTTCTTTATTCAAGCAACTAATCTATGAGACATTGCAGAACAGAGGGGAATAAGTAAAATTTTTGGCTTTGAGGATCTTCAAAATTAAGGTAGAACATAAGGCAACCTTTGGAAGAATTTTTAATCAGCGAGGGTTAGTTTTCCCAATTACAGAGTCCTAGACCCAGGAGGCATATGGCCTGGGGGAGGTGAGAGCTTTCCAGGTTGGCCTGCTCCCTGGAAACCCTTCTGCCCATACGCCTTGGCCTGAGGCCCAGGACCTGGAAGAAACTGGAAACCTGAGACAGTAGAGACTGGTGCCACCTTTCCTAAGTGGGAGATGTGAAAGCAGCATGGTTCAGGAACAGAAGAAGCATCATGAGCGAGGTCCAGGCAGGTGGACCTCCCAGAGTAGCAGGAGAAGTAGATGATTTTTCCATGCTGCTGACAGTGGTGTAAACATGGCACAGAAAGCTGGAAGACCTCAAGTAGCTTCATAGTCAGTGTACGACAGGTGTAGTAGGAAAGTGTGTGGACTGATAACCAAGACATAGAGCTATCCAGAACGCCCCCTGATGTCCTGGTACTGTGTCAGTGCCCCAGCAACTTGGATGCAATCATGGCAGAAAGTCATAATTGGAGGGAAATTAAGTTTTGTCACCGAAGGCCTATGACCTTGACATGGAAATTAATTTCTGCTATAGATTAATACAAAGGATGCACTTTGACATCTGATTTTGTGGACCCAAGTCAGTTTTCACAGAACAACTGTATGAATATCCACCAAACTCCATTGCAACACTGGGTGCTGTTGTGGCCTTTTGCTAGATATGTTCAGCTCAAAACCTATTTTTCTCTACTTGATTTTCATTTCTGAATTCTGGTGAGTCGTGTTTTGATAAGTAACTAACAACTGCTCTCTATATTAGGTGAACAATCTGGTTTGTATCAAATAACAAAGGTCACTTAGATACATACCTTATCATTATCTGAGGTTACTGAACTGCTTCCTTTACACATTAACTTCTATTATCTTTCAATCCAGAACACAAAACAAAACAAAACCACGCATGCCAAGAGGACAAATTTTAGAATTGTATGAATCGTGATTTTTATGTTTAAAACTTGTTCTTTTGTTAGCACTATGAACAATTGCCTTCGAAACAATCCAAGTTCATTTCCATACATATGGTGAAATAACAATTTTCTATTATTTTGAAGGCTTCTTTTTCCCTGTCAGCAGACAGCTGTGAGGTAGGGCGCATCTGACAGACAGAGTGACAGAGAATCTTATTTGCAAACCCCTACTCACCCACTGTGGGACTTGGCTGAAGTCATTTCTCTTCCCTGTGCCTCTGTTTCCTTACCTTTAAAACGACTGTTGTAAGTATCTTTTAGGTCCTTGTTAATGCAGAGGTGTCCTGGTGGCACAGGTGATCATTCTCTGTGAGACGGTAACCAAAACAACCCAAGATCAGTATGTGGCACACGATTATGTAAAGCAGTAAACACATTTTTGTAAAGTTTTGTAAATTAATGATCATGCCTCTTTGTCACTGTCAGCATTGGTGGTCCACAACTCTACATTTAATGGATAAACAGTGCAATTTAGATCTACCTGGGTCACTAGGGGAAAACAGAATTGGCTATAGATTACGGGGACTGGCAACTGACTCATAGATTGGATAGCCAATAAGGGACTAAATTTTCACCACTATCTCCAAATACTCCTTATTTATCCTCAATTTCCTCAATTTGCATTCTCCCAGAAGCCAACTATAAGGCAAGGATTTGGTATAAGCAAGTTACTTGGAGATCAATCCCAGGAAGACTGATCTGAGAGTCGGGGAAGTAACACAAGGAAGAGAAAAACGCTAGTATAAGGGGTGTGGCACCCTTGCTGGGAACCCTCTGGAAGGCTGAGTGAAGCATGTCCCAGGGCTGTCATCCTCTGCTGGGACGGGAGAACTGGGGCACTAATGCTCTAAATTTCTGTCCTTCCCTGGTTAGGGGCACTAAGTTCCCAAAATGTCTGGACCGGACAGACACACTCCTGTGGCCACAGAAAGTCCTAGGGCAGAGAGCTGCAACTGTCTGTGGTAGGCAGCAGGTGGAGCGTATGGAAACAGGACTGGTGATACCACAGCTCAGGGGTTTGGGCAGGGCACCAACAGCAGCTGCTGCATTACCCTCATGCAGGCAATAAAGCTCACGCTGCACCGAAGATTCCCACCTGGCCTCCAATTCCTCTTACTCTCATGCATCTTACGCTTATCTTCTAGAACGTACTTCCTTAGATAGTGGTTGAACTGACTTTCCTCATCTCTGTGCAACTTCCTTTCATGCCATGCATCAGCTTCACTTCTATGACCAAGCCCATCCACACTTTATAATTTTGCCTTTGTTCTTTGCTAAGCTATTTCTTCCACTCGAACCTTGCTTCTCAGGTATTTATAACTAATCTATGTCCTTCCTAGTGCACAAAATTTTTCACAGAGAACATAGCTAACACTTCAAAAATACTTTTTAGATTGAATTACATGCCATCTCAGGGTTTATCTCTGTCGAAAGACCTTTCCCTCGCCAGTTTACGTATTCCTTTAGTCAGTACCCACTCCACTCCCGCACTCTATTCCCTTCCCCTTGCCTGTCCAGGGTTATTCGTCTTCTCAGTCTAAACATCCTGAACACAAGGCAGCTCTTTCTGAGCCCCATGGTTAGGCTGGGCTTCCACGGTGCCTGCTCCGAGAGCATTTCACACGTGCCCTTTGTAGTGCGCTAACTTGTCATCTCCGCTCACTTTCAGTCGGCCTTCCGGGGCACACTTCCATGGCTGTGAGGCTGGGCACCATGATGTCACTGCACTGCGAGAACCTGGCCCAGGGACTGGTGCAGAGTAGGCACTGGACAGAGTTTGCTGAATCCATGTATGAGTAAACGGTGCCTTTTGGGGCTGGTTAATATTTTTAAAAATGATTTTACGTCTTCTGAGTGTTCTTCGTGAATTTATAAATATATTAAAACTGGAAATTGTTTCCCTTGTATCCCCTCTAGAGTGCTATACGTGATGTACTTCATCCAGTAGGAGCTTCAAAGTGTTTGTAGCTAAATTAACTCAGTAACTTCAGGGTTCCGCATTGTGTGCTTTGGTGAGAGAGAACTTGGACCACAAGAGGCATGCTGCTTTCTCTCGGATGAAATACAGCAGTGGTTCAACTAGAGTAAATTAATT
>VMDR010030249.1:0-12440 GCA_007922815.1 Macrotus californicus
AGGGGGAGGTTAAGAATAGTATAGGAAATGTAGAAGCCAAAGAACTTATATATATGACCCATGGACATGAACTAAAGGGGGGAATGTGGGTGGGAAGGGGTATGCAGGGCGGAGGGGAATAAAGGAGGGAAAATGGGACAACTGTAATAGCATAATCAATAAAATATATTAAAAAAATAAAATAAAATGGTGTTGAGAGAACTGGACTGGTATATGCAAAAAATGAAAAAGACCACCAACTTACACCATACACCAGAAGAAACTCAAAATGGATAAAAGATTTAAATGTAAGTGGTGATACCATAAAAATCCTAGCAGAAAACATAGGCAGTAAAATATCAAATATCTACATAGCAATATTTTTGCTGATATACCTCCTACGGCAAGGGAAATAAAGAAAAAAATAAACAAATGGGTCTACATCAAGTTAAAAAGCTTCTGCACAGCTAAAGAAATCAGTATCAAAATGAAAAAGGAACCAACCGACTGTATGGGAAAATATATTTGCCAAGGATACACTGGACAAGGGTTTGATCTCTAAAATATATAAAGAACTCACATGACTCCACTCCAGGAAGACCAAAAACCCAATTAAAAAATGGGCAAAAGACTTGAACAGACACTTCTCCAGGGAGAACATATCGATGGCTCAGAGACATATGAAAAAATGCCCAACATCACTAGACATCAGAGAGATGCAAATTAAAACCACAATGAGATATCATCACATACCTGCCAAAATGGCCATCATTAATAAATCAACAAATAACACATGCTGGCGAGGATGTGGAGAAAAGGAAACTCTCGTGCACTGTTAGTGGAAATGCAGACATGCAGCCACTGTGGAAAACAGTATGGAATTCCCTCAAAAAATTAAAAATGGAACTACTTTTTGACTGAGCGATTCCACTGCTGGGAATATACCCTAAGAATCCCAAAACACCAATTAAAAAGAACTTATGCAACCCTATGTTCATAGCAGCGCTATTTACAATAGCCAAGATTTGGAAACAGCCCAGTGCCCATCAGTAGATGAGTGGATTAAAAACCTGTGGTACACTGCTACTTGGCCTTTTGGCTAAGATCAAGTGTAGTATCTGTTCTTATCAGTTTAAAAAACTGTAATATATTTATACAATGGAATACCATGCAGCAGAAAAACGCAACTCCTACCTTTTGTGACAGCATGGATGGTACTGGAGACTATTATGCTAAGTGAAATAAGCCAATCAGTGAAAAACAAATACCACAGGATCTCACTTATAAGAAGAATCTAATGAACAAAATAAACTAATGAGCAAAACAGAACCAGAGGCACAGAATCATGGAACAGACTGGCAGCTGTAAGAGGGGAGGAGGGAGGTGTGGACTGTTTGAAAGAAGGTGAAGGGACTAGTCAAAGAACACATATTAAGGACCCATGGACATGGACAACAGTGTGGGGAATGATTATGGAAGTGGAGGGGCTGACCTTGGCTTGCATCACCCAGGGCCAGCACAACCAGTGGACAGCTACAGATCACATCAGAGCCCCTCCACCCTGGCCCTGCACTACTGATCCTCCACAGAAGGTGGAGGTTGGTGTTCAGGGGTACAGCCAGTCCTTGCAGCTGACGGGCCTGGGTAAATCCCTTCCATGGATCTGCCATCAGCAACCATGGCTCAACTACAGGAGGAGGGTGTACTAAGCCCACGTGAAGGGCACACCTCGAGTACCCAGCTTGGGTGACAGGGGAGGCTGTGCCACTGGACCCTACAGGACACCTACTATATTAGGCCACATTACCAAGACATAGAGTCAAAGCAGCTCTACCTAATACATAGAAACAAACACAGGGAAGCTGCCAAAATGAGGAGACAAAGAAATGTGGCCCAAATGAAAGAACAGATCAAAACCCCAGGAAAAGATCTAAACAAAATGGAGATAAGCAATCTATCAGATGCAGAGTTCAAAACACTGGTTAGAAGAATGCTCAAGGAACTTAGTGAGGATCTCGGCAGCATAAAAAGGAACCAGTCAGAAACAAAGGATACACTAATTGAAATAAAGAACAACTTACAGAGGTACAACAATAGAGTGGATGAAGCCAAGAATCAAATCAATGATTTCGAACATAAGGGAGCAAAAAACAAACAAACAGAATAAGAAGAAGAAGAAAAAAGAATCCAAAAAAATTAAGATAGTATGAACAGCCTCTGGGACAACTTCAAGAGACCAAACATTTGCATCATAGGGGTGCCAGAAGGAGAATAGAAAGAGCAAGAAACTGGAAATTTATTTGAAAAAATCATGAATCAAAACTCTCCTAATCTGGTGAAGGAAACAGACATGCAAGTCCAGGAAGCACAGAGAGTCCCAAACAAGATGGATGCAAAGAGGCCCACTCCAAGACACATCCTAATTAAAATGTCAACGGTTAAAGATAAAGAGAGGATCTTAAAAGCAGCAAGAGAAAAGAAGTTAGTTACCTACAGGGGAATTCCCATAAGACTATCAGTTGATTTCTCAAAAGGAAGTTTGTAGGCTAGAAGGGATTGGCAAAAATATTCAAAGTCATGAAAAGCAGAGACCTATAGCTAAGATTGCTCTACCCAGCACAGCTATTATTTAGAATTGAAGGGCAGATAAAGAGCTTCCCAGACAAGAAAAAACTAAAGGAGTTCATCATCACCAAACCATTACTATGTGAAATGTTAAAGGGACTTAAGAAAAAGATCAAAACTATGAACAATAAAATGGCAAAAAACACAAATCTATCAACAGTTGATTCTAAAAAACAAACTAAGCAAATAAGAAAACAGAGACAGAATCATGGAGACAGAGAACACTTTGTTGGTTGCCAAATGTGAGAGGGCTGTGGGGGAATGGGGAAAGAGGTGAGGGGATTAAGAAGTACAAATATGTAGTTACAGTATAGCCATGGGGATGTAAAGTACAGTGTAGGAAATGCAGTAGCCAAAGAACCTATATGCATGACCCATGGACATGGACAATGGTGGGGGGATTGCCGGAGGGAGTAGGTGGTGCTGGGTGGAGGGGGTCAAAAAGAAAAACTGGGACAACTGTAGTAGCATATTCAATAAAATATAATTTAAAAAAATAAAATGTACTTAAAAAAAGACAAAATAGGTGAGCAAATTAGGTAACAGATTCATGTTGTAGTATTGCAGACCACACTAAAAAGTGTGCATTTTACTTTATAAATGGTGTGAAACAACTGGAAGGTTTTAAATAGCAGCATTACAAGTCTGATTAACTTTTTCCAAGATCGAGGATGCTGGTTGGAGAATGGACTGTGGAGGACGCAGACACAGAAATGGGGAACCAATCAGGAGTCCTCTGCAGAAATCTTAGGAAGATAGGATAAGGACTAAAGTGAAGACGGTAACAGTTGTGAGGGTGATGGTATCTCCTGGAAGGAGAGCCCATGAGTTAGTTTGCAAACGTAATGTCCATGTTACTTAAAATTTGTAGTTTTCATTCATTTATTCAATCAATACTATTTGAGCGCCTTCTACATGTGGAACATTATTCTAATAAAACTGTAGTAACAAAATCTCTGCCATCAAGGAGCTTACACACTTGTGGGGAAGACACAAACAATAAACAAACAACATCCTGTATTATAAGTAAAGAGTGATAAGACATAAAACAAACAAAAAAGCAGAGTAAAAGAAGAGAGAGGATTAGTGGGGGGTGGTTTCTGTGCTGGTTTTCATACTGAGTCTAAAAAGGTCTCTCAGAGAATGTGATGATACCTCATCAAACTTGAAGTGAGGCCCCTAGCCAGACAAATATCCTGCAAATATCCAAGAATGAATGTTAGTAATATAATTAACTCAATTATCCCAGATGAAATAACTAAGGTAAAAGATATTCTAAATAGGTAACTATGAAATAATTACTAATCAGCAAAATAGAACTATACAGGGACCATGAATGGCCACATTATGCCTACTGTAACATAAAAGAGTTTAGAAATACTACTGACCCCAGCAAGACACCCTTCCCTACCCCCATGGGGCATGAGACAGGTAGGGGAAGCTCCTGTGGTTATGAAATCCAATGCAGAGTCAGGGCTGAAAGGGAAGAGAAGTTAGGAAGATAAAGACCATCCACCTAGAATAGCAAATATGGTTCTGTTTTCGGTATTTGAGAAAGTTTAGTAACCAGACTATTTTCTGTTATTTTTATACTTTTGAATACTCCTAGAATATGTGTGCGTAATTTTTTTTGTAATTTTACCTTTGAAAGTTTATTAAGTTCCTTTTGTTCTAAACATCTTGGTAGGTTTTACCTATGATTTTAGATGATCAGGATGTGATTCTACTTTCTTCCTACACCCCTGACATTAACCCTGTTAACTCAGAGTCAAAGCACTTTATCAAGTATCATTTTTTAAATGTTTGTGCTGGAACATATTGAACATCTCTTCAAAATTTGATGTTCTCTTTTTTGACAGGCTCAGAGCCTCTACTTGGCAACAGTTATCTGGCAAGATTAATATCATCTGCATTACATTTATTTTTAGTTTATAGTCTTTTATGGCAAGCATGCTGGCATTTCATTTAGTGACAAAGTTTCCTTCATAAAAACTCCCCCAGAAAATCAGTACCTCAATTTAAGACAAAGTATTAAATTAATGCAAAGATGATATATAAAACTGGGAAGATTATAAACGTAGTCTCTCAGTGACTAAATTTAGAGGAAATGTTTTACGTTCATCATGCCAAACCTGCACAGCAGCCAAGTGATGAAGAATTATGCCCATGTTCCAGAAGAAACTAGATCTGAGCAAACTGCAATGATCTGTCCAAGGTGGGACAGCCAAAAACCCGTGGGGTAGCCGTTAGTGCTGCAAGAGTCCAGAGAAGGAGAGGAACAACATGGATCAAGGCCGTGTGAGCTTGAAGTACAAATTTTTTTTAAACTTTAAAAATCACGTAGAACTCAAAACCACTGGGGAGGAGAACATGTCTGGGATGGAAAAACCACAGAAATTCTCTTAAGTAGAAGTCTAAAAATGAAAGTATTGCCCTGGCTGGTGTGGCTCAGTGGGTTGGGCACCGTGCCTAGAAACAAAAGGTTGCTGGCTTGATTCTGGGTCAGGGCACATGCCTGGGTTGGGGGCTGCGTGGGATGCGACTGATTGATGTTTCTCTCGCACATCCATGTTTCTCTCCCTCCCTTCCCCTCTCTCTAAAAATAAATAAATAAAATCTTTTTTAAAAAAGAAAGTATTTTCAGGTAAGGAAAACAAGTGCAATATGCAAAGGGAAATGAGTGCCACATTTATTAGAGACCAACAGGCATACTCATCATTAGACCACTGTAACTTATCCACATGCTAATAACAAGCATCTCTAGCGTGGACTCTAGAATAGTAGTGATAGGTAGTTGTCATTATTAACTCGATTACATCGCATGATTATAGTACTATATTAGAGATACAGACAAATTGATATGGAACTGTATATTACATCCCCTGAAAAATGTAATGGAAAAGCCACTAAGGAAGAAGTGATGTTTGAGTTCAGTCTTAAGAGTAAGTGTTTGTTTGGTAAGTGCAGGAAAGAACCTTCCAGGAACATGAAACAAGTATGTGGAAAAAATAGACATTCAAAAACATTTCTTATATCTGGTGTGCAGTATTCATGAAAGAGTGATAGATAAGGAGGCTGTTAAGTTGGGATGTTCTAGATCATGAAGGAATATGTATGACCTACTGTGCAATATAGACTTTATTCAGCAAGCAATGAAAAAACACTACAGGGTTTTAAATGGGGGAATAAAAAGATAACATTTATATTTGAGAAAAATTCCTCTGGAAGTTACTGCAATGGATGGCATTCAGAGACTTGATAAGTGACTAAGGACTAACATGAACTAATTGTAACAGCCATAAGGATGGAGAGAAGAGGACAGATTTGAGAAATATTTGGGAGACTAAATGAACAATTGGTTAAAGACAGGAAAAGAGAGGGAGAGGCCTGTGGAGAGTGTGAGAGTTTTAATATATTGAGGCAAAGGAGTCAATAATGTAGTAGAAAACTCAGGAAAGAGGCAAGAAAGGCTCCACAACACAGGTATACAGATAAAAATTGAATAATAAGAAGGTAACGGATAGGTGTGAATACTGATGTTGGTAAGAATTTGGGAAAAGGTGTTTTGGAAATACAGTTTTCTCTGTAAAGCAGAAGTTCAGCCATGCTGAATATAAGGGAATAGAGGACTGGGAGCTTAATGAGCACTTTAAGTTTTGTGAGAAATTTAAATAAAAGAGGCTAACTAGACTAACAATAGAAGGAATTTTGAACAGTGTTAACAGCACCGTTGAGATTGGAAGTGGTGAATTTGTGGTGGCACCAAATGTCACAGCTGTGAGATATGCCCTCCCCACCATCAGCAACACAGCTGCTAAGTTAAGAATGAAAGGCGGAAAATCAATCAATAATTTTTTTTAAAGTAAAGAAAATGAGAGAAGGCCCAGTGAATCAATCTGGGATTGAGGATTGGCAGGAAGTAGAGGGGGAGGCTATCTGCTCATTATAAATGCTTTCTTTAATGTTGCTGTGACAATTACAATTTTTTGTAACTTAGAGCTTCATACATGCTATAAAACATACACTGTTTGTTAAATGAGTGACTGATGTAAAATGATTTCAAAAAAAGACAGAGAGAGAGAAATTAGGACTAGTTTCAATAAAAGTTTAATGATGAAAATAATGATTTTAAAGTCATCAAAACGTCAGAGTTCAAGATAAAAGGATAAACTTTCCTAAAAGTCAATGCAAAGAGAGGAGCTGAAATCAAGCCTGGAAATACTAGCGGAAGAAGAAAGTGCAGCCATAGAAGGAAACAATGAAAAAAATCATTGAAAGGTTTTATGAAAGCAATGCTGTCATGCCCATTTCCCACAACAAATCTAGACACTAAAAAGATGAGAAAGTTCATTAAGGTAGGAAGTAGTGAAAATGCAGAGCCAAACATGCCTATAAGGAGCAGAGAACACTATACACAAGTCCTGAGGAAATTTAAGAGAATTCATTTAACAATCTTTCTCTGATCCATCTGACTTGTTTTAATGAAAAGGTGAAGCAACAGCAGCCAGCAGGCACGTAGCTGAAGCTTGAGTAAATCAAGAACCAGGACCAGTTACATGAGTCTTATAGAGGCCACCAAGCCTACTTCTTGCAGCAGGGGCCCACTGTAGTGCAGGGAGGCGGACAGTCTGATGTTGGAGAAGGTATAACTCATGGCACTGGGGGGATGATATTGGACTCCACTGAGAAAGTAGGAGACACTAGGAGGCACAGGTGGATCTGCCGCCAGTACTGGGTAATGACCAACAATATTCTTCAAAATCTGGTGCATATGCTAAGTATAAGCATTAGATTAATAGAGGCCCTTAAGGAAACCATTGCTGTTTAGTAGGGTGTCCCAAGCATGAGAAATGTCCTCACAAGGCCACTTTTGTTTGTTTGTGCTTGATTTGCATAAAGAAAATGAGTATGTAAATTATGTTCAGAATATATTCACATAATTCAGTTCTGTTAAAATGCTTCCTAGATATATGGGAGTATCCACTATAAGTTAAAGAACTCATCTGTGATGAAGACAGTTTGGATTTTAACGCTCAGTCTATATAACACTTGGAACACAGCAAGCATAATAGCAGAAAGCAGCTTTAATAAAGTCAACAGTATAATACAAAGATAAAGAGTTTCTTGGGCCAAATCCACAAACTCATCAGCCAAGAAAAGTATAAATGCTTAGAGAGGGCAGTACTTACATAGTTAAGAAAAAAAAAATAGAAAAATCTCACCAAGAAGTGACAGAAGAAAGGATTTGGGAATTGTAAATATTCAAGAACATTGTTGATACCTTATGTGCTTCTCTGGCTTTGTGGATGATTGAAATCATTCTTCATGCACTGTAATAAAACGTATTTCATGCTCCCTTCATTTTAAGATGGTTTCAAAAGAATAAGGCCTGACCATATAGATTATCTCCTTAACAAGAAGGGAAGGGAATTGAGCCAAACACTCAAACTCAATGACGCTAAAGAGCTACGGAAGTAAGCAGCTAAAGCTTTGTATTATGGGGACTAAGAGGAAATGATAAACATTTCTGATAAGGTTAATTGCTTAATACAGCTTAATTTAACATTTTTTCTAAATTTTCAAACATACAAAAGCAAAACTATTGTACAAGTATACTGAAATTTTTAAAAACACTGTTTTTAGTGTGTATGTACTCACACACGTAATATGTTTTGAATATTAGTAAATGTGTCATGATCTACCATATTTTAAAAAATAAACTTGAATCTTACAGTACGTAACCTTTGAGACTGGCTCCTTTCATTCAGCAGAAGGACTTAAAGGTTCATGCAAGTTGTTGCATGTTATTTAAAAAGTTTTATTGAAATAATTTACATACCATATATTCATCCTTTTAGTGTTCAATTCAATGTTTCTTAATATATTCACATTGTGCGACTGTCACCACAATCTGAGAATTTGGTCCCCCTCTTTAAGTATCCCTGTACCCATCAGTAGTCAATCTCTACCTCACTCAGCCACCTTGCCCGATCCAAAGCAATCCCTAATCTACTTTCTGTAGATTATATTTTCAAGGTTCATCCATATTTTAATGTATATCAGTACTTCATTTGTTTCATTGCCAAATAACGTCCCATTACATGAATATACCACATTTTATTAATTTATTCATCAGTGGACATTTGGGTTGTTCCTATCTTTTTCTGGCTATTATGAATAATGTTGCTATAAACATATCTGTACAAGTTTTTGCATGGACATTTATTCTCATTTCATTTGGGCATATACCTAGAATTGCTGGGTCATATGGTAGCTCTATGTTTAACTTTTTGAGGAACTGCCAAACTACAGGGTCTGGGAGAAGTAATGCCTGCTTCAGTGTGGTTGGGTAGGGTAATAATATGAGTGTAATAATTTATAGTTTTAATTTGAACATTTCACCTAAAATGTCATATAGTGTGCTTGAGAGTGATGTTACAGAATTACATGCTTATAATTTCATAATAAAAAAGGGCATTATTTGTGTTGGGCCCTGTATATTCAAAGTGGTTGTACCATTTTGTTCCTACAAGAAGTGTATTGACGAACTATAAGTGAAATAAGCCAGGCAGTGAGGGAGAAATACCACATGATCTCACCTTTAACTGGAACATAATCAACAAAAGAAAACAGCAAACAAAATACAACAAGAGACATTGAAATTAAGAACAATCTAACAATGGCCAGAGGGGAAGGAGGAGGGAACAATATGGGGAAAGGTTTCCAGGAAACACTATAAAGGACACATGGACATAACCAAGGGAGAGGGTGGGAGCGGAGGAGGGGGGTGGGGTTGGCTGGGGTGGGGGGAAGTGGTGGGGGGAAAATGCAAACTGTATTGAACAATAAAGTAATTTAAAAAATAAAAATAAAATAAAATAAAATAAAGTGTATTGAGGGTTTCAGTTTTTCCACATCCTTGCCAACACTTGTTATTGTCCATCGTTTTGATTAAAGCCTTCCTAATGGATGTGAAGTGATATCTCATTGTGGTTTTGATGTGCATTTCCCTGATGACTAATAATTTCTAAGCAGCTTTACATGTGCTTATTGGTGCTTCCTCTCCTCATCTCCACTTGAAAAGCTTTTACCTACCTTTTTCCTCCCACAATTTTGAGGTTCTCCATTGACTTATTTAGTACTTTTACATCATAAATATTATTGAACTGTTTCCTGGACATGTCACTTTTGGTTAGAGTCTTAGCATTTATATAACACATGCTAAGTGAGTGTCATTTTCTTCAATTTCTATCCCTTTCATCTTGTGATCTCTGTTATGGCTCACTTATTTAATTAAAAGCCTTAAATATTCTTACAGGAGTTAAGTGGTAATATACTCTCTAAATTTTTGTATGTTTGTAGCATATTTCCCCTTTGTAGGGGGGATGGTATCTTCACTGGGAATAGGAACTATTTTTTCTCTTGGTAATCTGTGGATACTCTTCCACCGTCTCTGAATTTCCAGTGTTGTGGATTAGAATTCTGATGCCAGTCTGATACTTTATAGGTATAAAAAATTCTATCTGGAAGCCTCCAAGATGAATCCTTGGGGTTCAAAAATTTTACCAGGATAAATCTTAGTGTATGTTATCAATGATCTTCCCTGAAACTTCATTCTGTGCAATGGAGTCTTTAACTCAGGAAATTTATTTAATTATTGCTTCTCCTCCATTTGTTCCTTTTTCTTGAACTTACATTAGCTATATTAGGTGTCCTGATTCTATCCTCCAAATCTCTTATTATTGTTTTGAAATCTTTTTGTATTTTTGGTTTTGAGCTTTAAATATGTCTTCCACTTGATCTTCCCGGCCAATACATTATGCTACTCATTCATTTCTTATCCAATAATTATGTACTGGGTACTTACTATGTGTGAGACAGTGTTGTAGGCATTGGATGGTGACGACAGAGTAGCAGTTTTATGGGAGAAAAAGTTCCTGATCTTAAGGTACTTATATTTCAGTGGAGATAGTAAAAAAAGGCGTGTGCATGGATTGAGAGTCACGTGGCAACAAGTATTTAGCTGGGAAATCAATAAAGTCTTTTTTATTCCTCACTTGAGCCTCCTTAAATGCTCCTATTATTTATTATTTTCATATTCAAGCTGTTGTCTTCTGCAGCTTTTCTATTTGGTTGGTATAATGCATTGCTTATTCTAAGTTATTTTTCTCTTTCTGGTTGTCTGGCTTCCCCAAATGGGTTGTTTTCTTTGTTTCCTCACAGGGGCTTAGGTTTCGGTGTTGAAGGACCACAAGTAGCAGCAGTCTCAAGAGAACAGAAAGGCACAGCAGTCTCTACCCCAGCAGGCAGGCAAGTGTGGCAGGCAAGCTGCCAACCCTGCAGAGACCCAGGAGGAAGCCTCCTGGCTCCCAGGTCTCCTTACATCTCTTAGCCTCAAGGACAGGAAGAAATGTCCCCTTTTCCTTTCTCCTTGCTCCCAGGAATCCAAGGATCTCCACGAAGCCAAGCTCTTTCTTAGATCTGGCATTCTTATCCCCACCCCCAAGCTCCTCTCCAGCCCCTGAGGAACAAGAGCTGGGCCAGCTCTCCCTGACAGAGCTCCCAAGTAGACCAGGCTTCACCGCACCTAACTGTTCATTGGCCATTTGGCTGAAGAGAGACAGACAGAGGATGGAATCAGGAACACAGAAATAGTGAGATTTCACCTTCTCAGAACCCTCTCTGAAAAGTAAGTCATGTTTATAGACTAATCCTAAAAACATTCAAGTCTTTAAAAGTACCTCTGTGAGGTACAAATATCTGCAGTTTTTGTAATACCATTATCAACTACTGACCCAAATACGAAGCTCTGAGAAACAATGAATATCTTAACATAAGTCAAATTTAAAGGATATTGACTAGATGGATAAATCTCAAAATAATTATGTTGTATAAAAGCAGTCAGACAAAAGAGAGCATAATTCCACTCACATAAAATTCTAGGGAATGCAAACTAATGTACAGTGACAGAAAGCAGATCGGTGGTTGCCTGGGGACCAGGGAATTGGATAATGGCTTATAAAGGGGCACAAGGAAACTTTTGGAGATGATGGAAATGTTTATTATTTCAATTATAATTGTTTCAGGGGTGTATACACATTTCAAAACTCCTCAAACTGTACATATTAAATATGTATGGTTTATTTTATGCAAATTATACCTCAATAAAATGTTAAAAGAAATACTGACTGGGAAAAATATTTGCAACTGACATCACAAAAGGCTGACATCCCTAAATATAGAGAACATCTAAAAATAAAGAACAACACCAACAGGTAAGAAAAATGAACAGAAAGTTACTGAACTTTTGTGAGTTTGAAAATTTTCCATAATAAAATATATATAATTATTATTGCTATATAATTGCTATGTATAGCAATATATAATTATATATAAATACCTATCTATAAAACTTTCAAAAAAACAGTTGAAGCACTATCTCTCACCCACAGATACAAATATAATTGCAAAGCCATTGCCAAGTTCAGGGCATACTGCAAAGTGTATGTTTGAGTGCTGATGGATACTTACTGATTGATGGAATAATCAAAGGTGGGGTGGAGAATTAGGCAAGTCATCCTGGAGGAAAGGTGAATGGGTTTGGTCTTGAGGTGAGGCGGGTTTGTGTAATATTTTTATGGTAGGCAGGGAGCAGACAGCAAAAGAGAGTTCAAATGAAGAAAAATACATAATCAAAGGCAATGTGGTGGGAGAAAGATGAAAACAGCTTTTGAAAAGTACTCTTACTATATATATAGGTTCACCATTTCTAATACAATTATTGAAATCTTTTGTCACAAAAACATTGTATGTTACACTGAAAAGAACACTCAGGA
>VMDR010030250.1:0-12445 GCA_007922815.1 Macrotus californicus
CTGTGTACAAGAGAAAGAAGGGAGGGAGAGAAAAATATGTTATCAAGGCAATTTATAACAGAGAGTAACCTCTTTGAGAGTACATGGATGTACATCTTCAGTATAATATATTCTCAAAGTAAAGAGAATTACAAAGAAATCTACAATTTTATGTAGTAGGTTTGTTGCTGGTAGTAGTGTTGGTGAAAAATTCTGAAAACTATTTTGTATTTATTGTAGCTTTAAGCAGATAAGTAAATACAAAGATATTTTTGGGATCATCAGTGGAAAAGGAATAAATGAACTTTAGGTAGGAAGGAGAGGGAGAGCATCAGTGAAGAGAGGTATCATACAACTTATAAAAAACATGTATTTCCTATCTCTGTCATCCAAAAGAGGAAGAAGCAACAACATCCCATTATGAAAGGGCATACCTTGCCCATACCCACCGAAAGGAACCAGGACTACTTAGGAAAATGGCTGTCTCCAAGACTGGGACAAGGAAGTTATAACATAAGCTGGAACATCTTTTTTGCACCAGAAAGTAATAAAGTGCTCAACGAATGATGAATGGAGTGATATCAAAAGGGCATGAGTCCTGTTAAATAAGATTTTTTCAATGACCTCTATTATAAAACTGGTATAAGAGGACCAAAAATTTTTGTGAGAATATACCATAACTTTTAGTTAGTTATTCAGTTTGAACTGGTGACTGAGTCATTCAAATATGGAAAGGTGCTTAAGTATGAAGTGCTTGACCACCTACACTATTCCCCCACCCAAATGCCTGTCCAATCTCTGACCCAGGAATCAGAAAATTCTAATTATATGACAGCAGAGCTTAAAGGAACAGTGCAAATAATCTTGCCCAGTCCAATCATGTCATAGATGAGTAATCTGAGGCTGAGGAGTCAAATGAATTGTACAAACAACAGAGTAAACAGTACACTCCAAGGCTCCTAACTACAATTATGTGTTGTTTTAATTGTGGTTATTCCTGCTTCTGCATTTCTACTTGCAGGGGTCAGTGGGGTTAGAGTACAGGACTGCAGGGGTACCGTCCCAGATACCTACCATTTATAACATAGGAAAATGGGAAAACACATTCACTATTTAACAGTTAGCAACTGCCAATATAGCACCAAAAATATTCCTTTGACAACTTTTCAGTCTTCCTTCACAAGTTGGCTACTCTCTTTATAGAACCGGACCTATAAATCTCTCTAAAGTCTGGAATCCCGTGGCTTCACTTTCTACAAATCCAGTAACCTAAGCTGATGATAGGCCTAATCAAGATTTCAAATTATTAAATTCAGTGAACTAGTTCTTTCAACAAAATAAAGCGTGATCTGTTTTCTCCCCAGTTGTTCCTCCCAGTTTATCTACATGCAAATGTGAGACCACCCGCTCTGCCAGCCGCCACCTTGCCTACCTCTGTCCTCCAGGAGCTGCCTTACTTCAATCAATCAATGAACAAATAACAAGTTTCGACCTACGGAATAGAATATAAGACATGGGGGACGGAGTGACCCTCAGTTAACCAGCTGGAGGGAAGGACTCACCAAAGAAAGACCCAATGACAATGAAAACCCAAAGACATACAGAAAGCCAACATAAACGACAGCCCAAGACCAGTGAGCTCAGGAGATCAAGGAGACTGCACCATTGAATCTCACAGGTCTTCTACCACAAAAGTAAACACCATAAACCCAGGGAGTCAGAACAGACCAATTTAAAAAGCAGAGGCTACCAAGAAGAGTCTCACAAACAATGAGAAGACAAAGAAACAATCCCCAAAGGAAAGGAAAGGAGGAAGTCTCAGAAAGAATGCTAAATGAAACAGAGGCAAGTCAACTATCACATACTGAGTTCAAAGCAATGGTTATTAGGAAGCTCAATGAGCTCACAGAGAATTACCAAAAACTACAGGGAAACTACAATAAACTCACTGCAAACTATATCAACATGAAAAAGAAAACAGAAAATATCAACAAGGGCCAAGAGAAAATGAAGAACACAATTTCTGAACTGAAGAACACAACAGAAGGAATCAAAAGCAGGCTCAATGAAGCAGAGGATCAGATTAGCAAGGTGGAGGACACAGTAGAAAAAAACACCCAGAAAGAGCAAGGAAAAGAGGCTCAGAAAGAACGAAGAAAGATTAATGGAAATGCAGGACAACATGAAAACATAATAATATCTGTATAATAGGGATACCAGAAGGAGAAGAAGAGTAAGGGATAGAAAACCTGTCTGAAAAAGTAATGATGGAAAACTTCCCTAATTTGATGAGAGAAAAAGTCACACAAATCCAGGAAACACAGAGTCCCAATCAAGAGGCCCACTTCAAGACACATCATAATGAAAATGGCAAAATCTCAAGACAAAGAGAGAATCTTAAAGGCAGCAAGGGAAAAACAGGAAGTAACATACAAGGGAGCCCCGATAAGACTAGCAGCTGACTTCTCAATGGAAACGCTCCAAGCCAGAAGGGAATGGCAAGAAATATTTCAAGTAATGAGAACCAGAGGCTTGCAACCAAGATTTCTCTATCCAGCAAGGCTCTCAATTAAATGGAAGGCCAAAAAATGAGCTTTTCAGACAAAAGAAGCCTCAAAGAATATACCACCTCCAAACCAGCTCTACAAGAGATGTTAAAGGGTCTGCTTTAAGAACAGGAAGGAAAACAGTGACAGAGAGAGGAACACCAGTACAAAAAAATGGCAATGAATAAGTACCTATCAATAATAACCTTAAATGTAAATGGATTAAATGTGCCAATCAAAAGACAGAATAGCTGAATGGATAAGAAAACATGACCCACACATGTGCTGCCTACAAGAGACCCACCTCAGAACAAAACACCTACACAGACTGAAAGTGAAGGGCTGGAAACAAATATTCTAAGCAAACAGACAGGAAAAAAAAAGCCGGTGTAGCAATACTCATATCAGATAAAATAGACTTCAAAAGCCATAAAAAGAGATCCAGAAGGTCACGTCATAATACTCAAGGCAACAATCCACCAAGAAGAAATAAACATTGTAAACATATATGCACCCAACATAGGAGCACCCAAATATATAAAGAAAACCTTGGAGGACTTCAAGAAAGATATTAACAGCAACACAATTAGAGTAGGGGATTTTAACACCCCACTGTCAAAAATGGATATATCTTCCAAACAAAATATCAACAAAGATATTGTGGCATTGAACAAAGCCCTAGATGAAATGGACTTAACTGATATATATAGAGAATGTCATCCCAAAGAAGCAAAATACACATTCTTTTCAAATGCACATGGAACAGTTTCAAAGACAGACTACATGACAGGACACAAAACAAGCCTCAACAAATTCAAGAAAACTGAAATCATATCAAGCATTTTCTCTGACGACAAGGGACTGAAACTAGAAACCAACTTCCAGGAAGAAACCCCAAAACACTCAAACTCATGGAGACTGAATAGCATGCTATTAAACAATGAATGAATCAACAATGAGATTAGGGAAGAAATCAAAAAGGTTCTGAAAACAAATGAAGATGAACACACAACAATCCAAAACTTATGGGACACAGCAAAGGCAGGCCTGAGAGGGAAATTCATAGCGATACAGGCCTACCTAAAAAAGATAGAAACATTTCAAATAAACAACCTAAACCAATGCCTACAAGAACTCAAAGAACAACAACAAACACAGCACAGAGCAAACAGAAGGAAGGAAATAACCAAGATCAGAGCAGAATTAAATGACATAGAGACTAAAAGGACAATTCTAAGGATCAATAAATCCAGGACCTGATTCTTTGGAAAGATAAATAAAATCGAAAAGCCTTTAAGCATGTTCATCAAAAAAAAAGAGAGGACCCAAATAAACACAATCAGAAATAAAAGAGGAGAGATTACAGCTGATACCACAAAAATACAAAGGATTGTAAAAAATTACTATTAAGAACCATATGCCAAAAATTTTGAAAACCTAGGTGAAATGGACAAATTTAATCTAGAAAAATATAATCTTCCAAAATTGAATAAAGAAGCAGAAAGCCTGACAGACCAATAACAGCTAATGAAATTGAAGCAGTAATCACAGAGCTTCCAACATATAAAAGCCCTGGACCAGACAGCTTCACAGGAGAATTTTACAAAGCATTTAAGAGAGAACTAACCCCCATCCTTCACAGATTATTCCAAAAAGTTCAAGAAGATGGAGGACTCCTAAACTCTTTTTATGAAGCCAGCATCATTCTAATCCCAAAACCAGATAAAGACATAATAAAGAAAGAAAACTACAGGCCAGTATTGCTGATAAACTTAGATGCTAAAATCCTCAACAAAATATTGGCAAACCACATCCAGCAATACATTAAAAAGATCATACACCATGATCAAGTGGGATTCATCCCAGGGATACAACGATGCTACAACATTCACAAATCAATAAAGGTAATATACCACATAAACAAAACAAAAGACAAAAATCACATGATCATATCAATAGATGCAGAAAAAGCCTTTGTAAGATACAGCACACATTTATGATAAAAACACTTAGCAAAATGGGAATAGAGGGAATATTCCTCAACATAATAAAGGCCATATATGACAGACCTACAGCCAACATCATACTCAATGGGCAAAAACAGCTTTCCCACTAAGATCAGGAACAAAACAAGAATGCCTGCTTTCACCACTCCTATTCAACATAGTATTGGAAGTTCTAGCCACAGCAATCAGACAAGAAAAAGAAATAAAAGGCATCCAAATTAGAAAGGAGGATGTGAAATTGTCATTGTTTGCAGACGACATGATAGTATACATAGAAAATCCTATAGACTCCACCAAAACACTACTCCGCCTAATAAATGAATTTGGCAAAACAGCGGGATACAAAGTCAATATTCAGAAGTCAAAGGCATTTTTGTACACTAACAATGAAACATCAGAAACAGAAATCAGGAAAAAAATCCCATTTGATATAGCAACATGAAAAATAAAGTACCTAGGAATAAACCTAACCAAAGAGGTAAAAGACCTGTATTTAGAAAACTATACAACACTGAAGAAAGAAATCAAGGAAGACACAAACAAATGGAAGCATGTACCATGCTCATGGACAAGAAGAATTATTAACATCATTAAAATGGCCATACTACCCAAAGCGAATTATAGATTCAATGCAATACCTATTAAAGTACCAATGATATATTTCACAGACATAGAACAAACATTTCAGAAATTTATATGGAACCATAAATGACCCCGAATAGCTGCAGCAATTTTGAGAAAGAAGAACAAAGCAGGAGGGATCACAATACCTGAGATCAAACTGTATTACAAGGCCACTGTAATCAAAACAGCCTGGTACTGGCATAAGAACAGACACATAGACCAATGGAACAGAACAGAGAGCCCAGAAATAAACCCAAGTCTCTATGGTCAATGAATATTTGACAAAGGGGGAAGAAGCATAAAATGGAGTAAAAATAGCCTCTTCAACAAATGGTGTTGGGAAATCTGGACAGCTACTCGCAAAAAAATGAAACTCAATCACCAACTTACACTATACACAAAAATAAATTCAAGGTGGATAAAAGACTTAAATATACATCATGACACCATAAAAGTCCTAGAGGAAAACATTGGCAGGAAAATCTCAGATATTCCATGCAGCAACATCTTCACTGATGTGTCCCCTAAAGCAAGTGACATAAAGGAAAGAATAAACAAATGGGACCTATCAAATTAAAAAGCTTCTGCATGGCAAAAGAAAACAGCATTAAAATGAAAAGAGAACCAAGTATATGGGAAAACATATTGGCCAATGATACTTCAGACAAGGGTTTGATCTCCAAAATATATAAAGAACTCATATGAATCCACTCCAGGAAGAAAAAAAAATCCAATTAAAAGATGGGCAAAAGACTTGAACAAACACTTCTCCAATGAGGATATACAGAGGGCCCAGAGACATATGAAAAGATGCTCAGCGTCACTAGCCATCAGAGAGATGCAAATTAAAACCACAACGAGATACCACTTCACACCGGTCAGAATGGCCATCATAAACAAATCAACAGACAAGTGTTGGAGAAGATGCAGAGAAAAGGGAACCCTAGTGCACTGTTGGTGGGATTGTAGACTGGTGCAGCCACTGTGGAAAACAGTATGGAATTTCCTCAGAAAACTAAAAATGGAACTGCCTTTTGACCTAGCAATTCCGCTGCTAGGATTATACCCTAAGAGCCCTGAAACACCAATCCAAAAGAACCTATGCACTCCAATGTTCAGAGCAGCACAATTTACAATAGCCAAGTGCTGGAAGCAATCCAAGTGCCCATCAGTCAATGAGTGGATCAAAAAACAATGGTACATTTACACAATGGAATTCTATGCAGCAGAGAGAAAGAAGGAGATCCTACCCTTTGCAACAGCATGGATGGAACTAGAGAGCATTATGCTAAGTGAAATAAGCCAGGTGGTGAGAGAGAAATACCACATGATCTCACCTTTGACTGGAACACAATGAACAAAAGAAAAAAGCAAACAAAATACAACCAGAGACATTGAAATTAAGAACACTCTAACAACAGCCAGAGGGGAGGGGGGAAGGCACAGTGGGGGAAAGGGTTTTCAGAAACCACTATACAGGACACATGGACATAACCAAGGGCAAGGGTGAGAGAAAGGGAGGGAGGTAGGATTGGCTCGGGGGGCGGAGGGGCAGTGATGGGGGGAAAACACAGACAACTGTAACTGAAAAAACCAAAATAACAACTATACTGATTTTTATTAAGTTCAGCTGAATTAGAAGGTTGATAAATTATGTGGGGACATATAATAAAAGGAAATATCTTAAATGATATTTAAATATTAAGTTTTAAAATATTTCAACATTATCAAAGTACTTATACACTCTAGGTAGAGGGATGATTTGCACAGCAAGATAAAACATCAGTGTTTCTCAAACAGAATGAGCATTTAAATGTGTAATAATCAAGGCTGTGTTTTAGACCCTTTTTAACTCATTCTAAAATATATGATATGCTCTTAGTATTTGCTAGACAAGTCCCCAGGAAACAGAAAAAACCAATGTCTTCCTATCAATTGCTACAGAATGGTTTGAGAAATAAACCTGTCTTGGTATAAAATGTCTATAATAAGAACTCATGAACTAAGACAACACTGTCATTTTCAGTGGACATTTTCAGTCTCAGATGCTGATAATCAGGTAATTCCATTCAGCAGGCCTGCTCAATAAATTAACAGGAAGATTATTTCAGTGAACACACCCCAGTAGGGCCACTCATAGCCTAGGGTGTTCAGGGTTAGACCTTACATAGCACACTCTCTGAAATGGCCTCACCTCAGTGGAATCACAAATTCTAACATACCACACAACTACTTCAGGGAAATTAAGGCAGTTTCAGAGAAATTTCCCAGATGTTCGTGTAAATGAATACTTTTAAATTAAGGTAGCTAGCAATCTTTGGAGTAGAAACTTTATTTAGCATATGATTAAATTATAACAATCACATTATCAATATGATTTATATTAGCTGAATAAGCAAAAGGCAAGCTATGCCCACGAAAAAGACAATCTTTTTATGAATTTGATCCCAAAGGCAAGGCATGTAAAGTAAAAAATAAATGAATGGGACTATATCAAACTAAAAAGCTTCTGCATAGCAAAAGAAACTGAAGGAATGGGAGATATTTGCAAACAAAAGGTATCTAAAATGTACAAAGAACTCATAAAACTCAACATGAAACAAATACTCCAGTTAAAAAATGGGCAGAGAACCTGAACAGACACTTCTCCCAAGAAGACATACAAATGGCCAACATATATATGAAAAGATTTTCAACTTCACATGCTATTAGGGAAATGCTTATCAAAACTACAATGAGATAACCACTTCCCACCTGTTAGAATGGCTATTATCAACAAGACAAGTAATAACAAGTATTAGAGAGGTTGTGAAGAAAAGGAACCCTCATTCATTGCTGGTGAGAATGTAGACTAGTAGAGCCACTATAAAAAAAATGTCTGACATTTCCTCAAAAAATTAAGAACAGAGTTACCACATGACCCTGCTATCCCTCTCCTGGGCATCTACCTGAAAAACTTGAAAACATGTATTCGCAAAGATATATGCACCCCATGTTCATTGCAGCATTTTTCATGATGGCCAAAACATGGAGACAGCCAGTGTCCTGCAACAGAGGACTAGATAAAGAAGATGTGGTACATATATACAAAGGAATACTACTCAGGCATAAGAAAAGATTAAATACTGCCATTTGCAACAACATGTATGGATCTGGAGAATATTAGCTAAGTGAATTAAGTCAGAAAAAGCTAAGAACCATATGATGTCACTTATATGTGGTATATAAAACTGAAACTCATGGACAAAGATAGTAGTATGGTGGTTACCAGAGGGAAGTAGGTGGTGGGGGGGAAGAGAGGGGACCAAATATATGATGATGTAAGATGGTTTGACTTTGGGTAGTGGGCATATAGTGCAAAATACAGATTTTTTAAAATCATTTTTATTGTTATTCTATTAAAGTTCTCTCAATTTTTCCCCCTTTGCCCTCCTCTGACCATACCACCCCCCAATCCCAGAGTCAATTCCCATACTGTTGTCCATGTCTGTGGGTCATTCATACATGTTATCTAGTCCTTCAGGTGTGAGTGTCCTTTTTAAATTCTTTTTTAATTTTACTGATTCTAGAAAGAAGGGAAGGGAGGGAGAAAGAGAGGGAGAGAAACACTGATTTGAGAGAGAAACATCAATTGATTGCCTCTTGTATGTACCTTGACTGGGTACCAAACCCACAACCAGGCATGTGCCCTGACTACAAATTAAATCAGCGACCTTTAGGTTTACAGGACAACACCCAACCAATGGAGCCATACCAGCCAAGGCACAATATCTAGATCTTGTATCAGAATAATGTACACTTGAAACCTGTAAGATCCTACTAACCAATGTCACCCCAATAATTTAACTAAAATATTTTTTTAGCCTTGGCTGGTATGGCTCATTGGAGTGAGTGCCAGCCTGCAAACCAAAGGGTCACTGCTTCAGTTCCCAGTCAGGGAACATTCCTGGGTTGTGAGCCAGGACTCCAGGTGCGGGCATGTAAGAGGCAACCACACATTGGTGTTTGTCTCCCTCTCTCTCCTCTGCCCTTCCCCTCTCTCTCAAAATAAATAAATAAAGTCTAAAATATATATATATATATATATAATTTTGAAAAAGACAAAGAATCTTTGTAAGTTTTAGAATAAATAAATAGCTGTCAGAATTATTCTCCATATCTTTCCTATGTGATCTAACTCTGGACAATATTTAGGTCCATCTAACCATATAAAAGCATGTTCTTTTTCACATTAAAACAGAGAGAGCAATAAATATACCCTACCCTTCTGCCAGCTTCTTTACATCCCCTCATTTGTTCAATAAATACTTGTTCAACACCTAACCACTATTGGTAATAAGCACTGATGATACAGTAGTGAACAAGTAAGACATGGTCCTTGCCCCACTGGGTTTAAATTTTAGTGAACACAGGCCAAAAAAAATCAAATATAACAATTATAGCTGGTAATAAATGCTATAAAGTACAGAAAAGGGAGAGAAAAAAATAACAGAAATGATCCAATTTAGGGTAGTCAGGCAAGACTCCTTGAGAAGATGATATTTAAATAGAGACCTTAAAGCTGGGTAGCAGCTAACTGCAGGGCTCAGGGAAGAACCTGTTCCAGAACCAGGGAGCAGCGTGTGGTAAGGCCCTGAAAGCATCTGGTAGGTGGGTAGTAGGGACAGATCACACAGGCCTATTTCAAGTAAGTTTCCAAGTCAGTCTGGAAAAAATATTCCTTCATCTCTTCATTCACAGAAAATATGTCTACAACAGAGATTTTAAGGGGAATACAGGCCCTCCTCTGAAACTGACTCTCCTTCCTCGAGATCATCTCACCTCCATCTGCCTCTAGGACCTTCAGCCTCAAGTCACCTTTGCCATAACTATCAAATTTATCCCAATTCTAAATGTGGGCTTCTGCTTTATTTCTGAGACTGAGTCTGTACTTTGTATTCTAGTCCTATAACTCAATCCTTTATCTGTAACAAGTGAGTACATGAGGTCTGTCCAGAAGGTAGCCAATCATGTAACATGAAAACTAGAGACATTTATTGAAGAAGACACAAGAAACATTATACTTAGGACAATGACACCTCAGTCCCCTTCAAAATAGGCACTTTGGGACTTCACACAGTTCTCCCAATAGCCATCAGCTGCCCCACCATGTTTTCCTGAATTTCATCAACAGTCTGAAATCTCATCCCTTTCAAAGGTGATTTTAGTTTTGGGAAAAGCCAGAAGTCACAGGGTGCCCAATCTGGGCTGTAGCGGGGCTGAGTTACCTGGGTGATTTGAGGATTCACAAAAAAAACTCTGCATAAGTTGTGATGTATGAGCAGGTGCACTGTCATGATGAAGCTGGCAACAACCAGCTACGCATAGCTGCGGACTTCTGCATCATCCAAATAGTTTCCACAGAGCAATGTTCAAACTTAACACAAAATCTGATGCAGATTCGTTGTTCTACTCAGTCATTTTGAAAGTGACAGCCACAGAGTATGCATGCTCACTTAACAGTGTCTACCACCCCAACTAGTACAGTGAAGTCATCTTTGTTCACAGATGTGCATTCCCGTCCACTCTCCTTGGCTACCAGGTTACATCAATGTTGCACAAACCATTCTCATTATATTAACAATGGACAGACTGCAGCGTATTTACAATCAGGAGACTTGGAGTGCTTTTAAAACAAACAATGCATGTATGTGGACATGATAGCAAATGTGGCAAGAGGGGGAGGGTACCAATGTGCAAATGGATGTGTGCATGAGCATGCGTGAGTGGGCACCACCATGGAGGTGAGTGAGCAAAAAGGGGGTATGGGCACTAGTGTGTAAGCAAATGTGTGTGAGCAGGCCAGGGTGTGAGAGCATAAAAAAGGAAAGAAAGCAAGCAAGCCTTGGTTTATTAGTGCCAGTCACCTTCCTAAGGACTAGAGAGTCTAACCTTGGACTAATATCAGTTACTAAAGCCAACTACCAGGCGTCCCCAGCACAGACCACTTAGTGGCTGTTATCTAAAAGTACTGTCTGCCCTTTCAGGCTCTGCTCATCAAATGAGAAAGGTTTGCAACTGGACTTCTTGGGAAAGGCTGATTGTTTTACAGAACTAACAACCCTGATTTCTGTCCCTTCTGAAGTTAGGTTTCAACAACATCCCTGCCAACCCCCAAACCCTCCCAACCTACTCTATGTACTACAGTAACCAAGTTATAACTCATCCTGTTCTAAAATGAGTTTTAAAGAAAATAAGTTTTCTTAATTATTAGTGGTATTTTTCTCTTTCTATTCAGCAACCTTAATTAACTAAACTTTGTATCATCTCAGAGAACAAATATCATTAAATGTCAAGTATTTTCCACTGAAAATTATTTACTTCAGTTTCAGCATAACTTTTTTCAACAAAACTCAAATATATATTTTATGTGATTTGGGAACGCTCAAAGCTTGTATAGCAAAAAGGTTTTCCTCTCTTGTGCCAGTTCTAATTGGATTGATAGTGGTTGTCTAGAATGCTACCTGCAGAAAAGTTCTGAGGGCAAATATGAGTGTGAGGTGCCTGTGTCCATTTAGCAACATTTGCCATAGGAACAGGAGACAGTAACAACAATAAAGCCACATTTCCAACAGTCCTATGCTAGAGGATAGTATGATGAAGGTTGTGCTTCTGTCTGTAAACAGTATGCATTTGGACTAAAATTTTCCCATGTCATATTAATTGTGCTTATATATCATGAAACCTCAAAAATACACTGAGATCACATCATTATATCATTTATCTCAAAAATAAGAAGCCAGAGGGAAACCTCCCCAAGCCATATCATAAAAAGCAAGTACCAATCCCAAATGTTCTTATATTTCCTATCTATTAAAGAATTCTAGTTTTCATGCATTTCATGCATTTCACCACTGTGTATTAGAATCTCCTCTGCCACTGTGGCACCTGATCATGTATGAGACCATCCTAACCAAAAGGAACCCTGCCAGAGAGGTACCTCAGGTATTTCTGGCTCTGAAGTTGCACTCCTTTAGATATAGCACCAGAACTGCCATCCACATCTACCTAACCAGATATGTTACTTACCATCTATCAAGATTGCATATATGTGATTTAAATAAGGAAAAAGGACTCATGGACCTGGACAGCAGTGTGGTGATTGGCGGGGTGGGTAGAACAAGGGACCTAAATGGTAATGGAAAAATACAATAAAAAAACTATGTAGGCATACATTTTTAGCTATTTAACCATATACATATATATATATACACTTATATATATACACACACATACATATATCAGGAAACA
>VMDR010030251.1:0-12450 GCA_007922815.1 Macrotus californicus
AGCATGGTAATTACCTGAGGGGGGAAGGATAGGGGGAAGTAGAAGAGGATAAAGAGGGGATAAATGGTGATGGAAGACTCAGGGGATGAACACACAACACAATATACACATGGTGTATTTTAGAATTGTATACCTGAAGCCTATATAATTTGATTAATCAATGTCATCCCAATAAATTCAATAAACATACAAATAAAAATAATTATATATGTAAAAAATAAACATGTAATCAACAGTAGGTTAGTATACAGACTTGTGGTATTAACCTTAATACATTTACCAGGCTGTAAAGTTGATTCTTACCATTTTAAGATCAAACCTGAAGGAAGAAAAAGAATTACCCAACACTCAGGGCTGATAAGATAAAAATAACCCAGTTCCCTCATAGATGACTTCCAGCCCTGCGATGTGGGGATGACAGGCCCTGTGTGATGTGATAAATAGAGGGCTTCAAGAACGCTCTTTAGGTAAGAGGAGCACGACATTGTATTGAGCTCTTTGTGATAATATGTCAGTAGAAGGAAAGTAAAGTTAGTTTTATGCAGGTTAAAACAATGTGGCTGAATACAGTGCTGAGTAAAATCAGGGTCAGCAATGTAGATACACCTAGCCAGATGCCAAACTTTTTTAAAGTTTAGTAGAGGGCTGGATGACAGCTTAAGATGAGTAGAAAATGTCACTGCAGAGTAACAAAAACTTCAGCCTCGCTAATAGCAGTAAGATGGCTTTAAGTAGAGTGGCCTGAGCTTGGGGATCAACTGTGGCTGTTTTTTGGTCTGAGTTCAACTCTTCCCTCAGCCTGGTTGAGGGCTGAGGACAGGATTTACTAGGGCACCCAATGTATAGGGAAGTAGGGTATGAACTGTAGGGGGATGAGATTTGTTTTTTGTTTCCTTTTTGTGTCTGAGTACTTTAAACTGAGCCACAGGGACATTGTTCGTCTTGTACTTTTCAGGGCACTGGTTCTCCAAAGTTAGCAGGCACTTGAGTCTTTCGGAAGGCTCGTTAAAGCGCGCTTGCAGGGCGCCCCTCAGAGTGTGTGAATTAGTAGGTCTTTGTAGGGCCAGAGAATAGCATCTCTAACAGGGTTTTGAGCGATGCTGAGGCCGCTGCTCAGAGCCCAGACCTGGAGAACCACTGTTTTACAGAGCGGAAATAAAATGGTACTGGGCGATGGTTAAAAACACGGATACTGAGTTAGGGCAATGTCTTAGATGGTTTCTTCAGAAGTTTTTTTGTTTTTCATGCACTCATGTCCATATTAGGTAACTAATGAATGAGAGTGGGTTCAAAGTTTATTTTAATAGGACTCCTTTTAATTTGTTGGGAAGGATCATTTATTCCTTGCAGACTTTGCCATTCATTGCTTTTGTGTACTTGATCCAACCCCTTTTTCACTGATAATGTCAAAGATAATTTTTTTCTAACCTGTGTCAAATTCACAATTAATTGAAATTCTGCATGTTCACAGGGGATTTTTGTTTTTTTCCTCTGAACATCTGTTAATTAAGGTATAAAAGTTCAAAGATCGTAGCCTCTCTCCTTAGAATGGTAATACCAACAGGGGTCATCTGAACATAACATGAGCAATTTCTCGATTTGTTTGATGTTTAAAAGGCATAGTTTCTATCAGTATTGAGATACAGAGCTCATTTTAATGACTTTTTCTTCTCAAGATTTCCATATTAATTTTTGGTGGGGGAGAATACTTTTGGTATATTATAACAAATTGTTATGTAGCATTGAGCTCTAAGAAATGCTTTATGGATTTTTTAAATTTTTGGAATGTCTTAATGAGAGAGAGATCCCTTAAACATGCAGAATAAATTGTGTTCAGGGAAATATTCTAAGTTCATAGAGAATGTGAGTAGTGAAGTAGATGGTTCAGAGCTGGGGTTTGCTAGTGTCCTTCAGTTGGGTATCCCACCAATTCAGGTCTGATCTAATGAGACTACAAAGTAGGTGCTATCTTTTTTTATTCCAAAAATAAAGCTACAGTGAAAAACATAAATAAAAGAGAGCAGTGGGGTCTGAATCACATTTTTCCTTGGTTCTTGCTGTGGTTTCGATGATAACCAGAACATGAGCAACTTCGTGCACTTACTTGATAAGAGTATGTGGGTTCCCTGTGCTTGAGAAGGTTTGACTGTAATACTCCGTACACAAATACCTGACAGTAGAGAGAGGAAGTTTCTGAACATGAATAAATTGTGAACAGCTAATTACCTCATACAGCGCACTGATGGCTCTGGTTTTTTTTTCTTTTCCTTTTTAGATATCGTTTTAATGCCTAATAAGATAAAGTTCTACATGTGGAAAATATTACAATAATTAAAAACATTTGGCTTTTTTGCATATATTTTCTAAAATTAACTGTCTTGTTAACACTCATCTCTCTTGTTTCTAATTGGGTTGAAATGTGTGAAAGAAAAAGAGCTTTGATGTGGAACTGTTTTTCAAAGGATGACTCTGCTGTGATACACTCAGAAGAGCCAATAGATGTGACCTTCAGGAAGTTTCTGATGTCAGCATTTTTACTTAGGTGGCAAAGAATTAAGTAAGAATTTGCTACATCTCAATTAATTAAAGTTTTTCATGTGTTATTGGGAAATCTGAACATTGTCACTTTAGGCCTTAGAGTTGAAAGTTGGTACTCCAAGGTCTGATTCTGAAGATGTAGTTTATCCTATTTCTTTAAAGTAGTCATACCATCATCTAACTTTTATTGAAGAGGGGAACTCTCTTAAGTAATTTGCTTTTCTAAAAGCAAATCAATACTATTATTTTCTTATTTCACGTGTTCTACAGCTGGATTGTTTTGCTTGACTGTTTTGAAAACTGTTAAAAAGAATTGAAAAAAATTATATATGAATCAGATTAATGTAATTGGAGTAACTTTTACAAAGGCTTTGCATTAAAAACTTCTCATAAACCATGATAATGCTACAATTTCACCTTAGGCAAACAGCTAGTACAGTTCTTAGCATTTTTTGAAGGTTGAATTTTACATAAAAACAAGGTTATGTCGTATGCCTGTGGAAAAGTTAATGCTCATTTTTTTCTATCATCCTGTGAGTTTCTATTAGAACTGCTACCACCTGTCAGCAATAGGTAGATGAGAATCACAATGAAAGGAATCTATTTTGAAGTAAGTATCTGAAGAAAAATAGAAGGAGGTCCTGTTCTTGAATTGTGATATGTACCATGGGCTCATGGCTAATCAGCACTGCAAAGGTTTGAGAGGTTTAAAGTCTTAAGGGAGTCAGCAAGGGCCATCACCAGGTGTGATGGGCTCTGAATTTGGGGCTTTTCTTTAAAGGAAAAAAAACCCCAGAAAATATTTTCCTTTGGACATTTAAGAAAGCCTCTAAGTGAAAGCATTGGATTTCCTCCCAGGCCAGGAAAGGGTATCTTTAAAGAGGGGCCCTTAAGTTTAAGCCTCACAAGCTTCAAGGTCAACACCACCTCTCAGCGAAAAAAGGAGGACCATAGGCTCTGTGGATGGACATTAGCTGGCCTTCGAAGTTTCTTCCACAACTGGCACGTTTTTCAGACTTGCCACTGCCAACTGAAAAGGGTTTCTTCTGCAAGAGAATTTCCATCTCAGCTTCTCCAGTCCTGGTTTACAAAGCATCTAACTATTAACTGAAATCTTCAAATGAAACTTGCTGAGTAAATATTTCTTAATTGGTTAATTAGGAGCTGACTGAGATTTAGAGCACTTGGCCAAAGTTGTTGAAAATTGAGATGAACTGTGCCGTGAATATGGTTGGCATTTTTTTTTGGATTTTGCCATGTATTAGTTCAGCATGCCAGCAAGAAAAGTATGTGGATCACATTATTCCTAGAGAAATGTAATCACTTATAATTTAATGTTATGTGTTATAGTGGTTCAATGGGAGAACCAGTGGGAGATGTATTCTTGAGTCATAAATATTATGTAAAACATTTTGTCTGTCAAATGTCAGGGATTATGTACCCATCTTGCTCATCCAAATGTATAGTGTATCTTAGAAGATAGTTGCTTAGTGAAGCAGAGAAGTGTTTTGTGAAAAAAAACAGGCTTTAGAAGTTAAAATATTTAAGTATAATCACCATACCTCAGGGACACTTTCTTATATCCATTGTAAAGCATTAGAAAATATACTAATTATAAGTATTCAGAAAGGAAGATGACTTTTAGAAGTGTGGATTTTGGAGTTGCTAACTCTGTGCATTGGGCAGTCTTTATATCTTTGTGCTCCCATTTTCTCACCTATAACTGGAGGACTCCTAAGGTTCTTGCAATAGTTAAATGGCATGATAAACGCGAGGTGCTTGGTACTGTGTCTGGAATATGGTGAGCACTTCTAAGTATTCACCTAATGCTGCAGCTGCCGTTTTGCCGCTGATTCAGCATTGCACAAATACACATCTGATAAACTGCTACTTTTAGTAAATCGATAAAAAATTGGTGTGTTATAAATTTGCATATTTTTTTCTTATCAGAAAACCAAGCAAGCAAAGGAACCTGAATAGGGGACTCATGGACATGAAAATGGGGGGGTGATGGGGAGTTGGGGGGACCGGGTAGGGTGAGCAATGGGGAAAAAGGCGAGACAACTGTAACAGAACAACAATACATTTTGAAAAAGAAAACATTGCAGAAAAAAAAAAAGAAAATTTGAACTATGTAGCCCAGCCTATTATTTTTGTCTCAGGTATCAATGAGGCGAGTCCTAAATTTATTATTCCGATGGTGTAATTTGTTCGAGTCTGAGAACAACTACTTTGCTTTCTTAAGTTGATCCCCATTCTCTCTGATTCTTTAGTTTCTACTTTTATACTATCATGATCCATAAATCACTGCCAAGCCTTTGGGAATGTGAGTAACTTGTCTGAAACGGGCTATCCCCATTCCAAATTAATGTCTTTATCATGTTCAGGTGTAGGCAGGTTCTCACCTGTGGGGTTTTAGTTGTTCTGTGGGTTGCTCTGAGACTTAATTGGGACACTGGCCAACCCTTCACACTATCTAGGACCTCCAATAGTGCACCAAACAGGTGAATTTTATATGAATATCGTATTTCCTGACACAAATTTGAAAAGCAAAATGGAAATAATCATCTGCTTGCTAAACACATAGACTTTAAAGTAATGTGTTTTTGATACTCAGTTAAATTTTGGGGTAACTTTTAGGTGAAACCAGAAGTTCTATTCAGAATTTTAGAGCCAAAACCTATGTAGGAGATGTAAAATGCAGTTCTGTCTGTACACAGGCCTTTGGCTTGTTTACTTGCTTATGATTTTTATTCAAGAATGAATCACCACTAAATGAGATTTTAGGTCTTTCTGAAAGTGAGAAACTTCCATTGAAAGATGTAATTAGTCATGTTTTTATTACCTAAGATTTTTTTAATGCTGGAAATACTGTACTTTATCTTTCTTTAGCTTTTCTTCCATATTGCAGTTAGGTGCTCCAAATGTGTTAAAAATTTTCTACTACTGAATGATATTATGAATTATACATTATTAAGGAAATTTGTCTATCTGACAGAAACAAGCCATCATAGGTAGAAATAAAAATTTAAAGTCACAAAGTTCTGTGAATCTATAGCTGAACATATTGCGTGTAGTTATTTAAAAAAATTCCAACTCAATTTTGGAAATTTTAGTTCACCTATTATTCAGAAAAACGTTGAATATAACTTAGTTAGAATTGTGAAAGGGTAGTATAGTTAAACAAACAAACCCAAATCTCTGTTGATACTTGCCGGGAATACCCAGGGTCTAGGCCCAGCTGTGTCACACAACTGTTACGTGATTTTGACAAAATAAGTTAATTTGTGTATGCCTTAATTTTCTGATTTGTAAAACGAGAAAGGTTGGGTTAAATGGGTTTCTAATTTCCCTTGCAGCTCTCTAACAGCTTTTGATTCTGTTGTCACAAAGTAGCCTACGAAATGCTTTTTTCAAAATCAGATGGTTTATTACGCATTGGTTCCTGGAATGCATTCAGTGGTCAGGAATGAAGTTCACAGTCATGTCTAGTCTGAATTGTTTACTACACATTTGAGGACAATGACCAATATTCGTGTTACTGTTGAACTTCTGGCCCGTACTCTGTGGCAGGTAGTTGACAGTCAGGTTGGTCCTACGTGTGTGCTGGAAGCAAGCCTCAGCCTGCTGTAGGAGCTGTGCTGATGCAGGCTTCTGTAATGTGGCGGTGGCCTTCGGCTTGCCTGATGGGATTCCAGCAGTGAGGGCGTCCTCTGGGAAGCAGTGTCCTGTGAGACAGTTTCAGTTCCACTGAGTAACGGAATGATCTGAGAACCTCGGAGTGGGTCCATGGACTTCTGTGGCCCACTGGTCCAGCACTGGGGAGGAAAAGGACAATGAGGCAACTTTGTTCACAGACATTCTATGGATGTTAAATGTTAATAATTGACTATGGTGAGCAGTATAGCGTATTTAATTACGAATAAATGTTAGAGGCAATAATAGATAGAGCCCACAGTGGTTCAGAAAGGGAACTCGGATGCCAGTCTCTTTGGGTTCAGATATGAGCACTGCCTCTCACTGGCTGTGTGATTTCGAGTATGTCGCTAACTTGTTTATGCCTCTATCTTCTCATATATAAAATGAGTATAATAATAGTGCTGCCTGATAAGGTTGTTTTAAGGGTTAACGTGTTATTAAATTTTTAAAACATTTAGAATAAAGTCTGGTACATAGTATGTAAGTGTGATCTATTATTGACATTATTATCATTATATTATTTTCACAGACAATTTATAATATTAGTTAAGAATAGATTCAGGCACAAATAACTGCAGATCCTTAAACAGCAATGATGTAAGCTAGCTTATTTCTCTCAAATATTGAAAAGAAAACCATAGGTAGCCAATGCCTCTGGTGTTAGGGACCAGCTCCTTTCTTTTGTTCTGTTCTGTCTTGATCAGTCTCAGTGGGTTGTTTGCACCTCATGGTCCAGGATGGCTGTTTAAGCCACCTTGTTCTCATTCCAGCCAGGACAAGAAAGGATTGAAGGGAATGTGCCTTTCCTTTAAGCACAAGTTTTAAAGGTCACACATGACCATTTGGTTTACATCTTGTTGACCAGAACTTAGTATGGCCTTGTAAGTTAGCTTCAAAGGAGAGTAGTATAAAATGTGCTTTTTAATCTGGAGGGCTATGTGATGAGTCCAACGTGATTGTTTTATTCAGAATGAAAGAGTATATTGAGAAACAACAAGCACCAATCCACAAATCTTATTACATTTTGAAGACTAGGTTCCCCATTTTTTCAGTAAAGCTACAAGTTCTTTGATAAAATATTTTATATTATTTGTATGTGATTTGCTTGTTTATTTATTTTCTGTTCCTATTGTTGTGTTGTTTTAATTCCCATGTATACTAAAATGGATTGATGTCTCAACAGTCATTAATTAAAAGACAAAAATAGAATTAAAATATTAGCATCAGAACCCTAGTTCAAATACTGAATTTAAGCCCATGTAAGCTGAGAGAAGGGACTCTACTGGTATCATCATTTACCAGAGGCTTCTGAAAAAGAAACATGTAAATAGCAAAGAATATCTAGCATTCAGATTTTATTGGACTGGTGATCCACTGTCTCCTAGTCACTTGTTATAAAACTTGCAAGACAAGTCTTTCTGATGTAAAATTAATGATCTGCCCCGCTCCCCAAAGACAGAGGAAGATAGAGGCTAAAACCCCAGGGGCATCATTCACGATGCCCATCCTTGGTGTGACCTGTCACATGACTACCAAGGAGCTCATCAACTAGCTCAAACACTAGTGACAAATGCGTGTAGAGGGAAAGCAGATTAATTATTGGCAATACCTCTTTGTTAAATGATGTATCAATGTGTAAAGGAACATTCATGATTTTGTGCGCTAACATTTTCCTCACAGTGAGACAAAAGAACTGAGATTTAGAGACTGGCTCGTAGTTTGGAATGTATGAACTACATATATTCATTTACTCAGCAAATGCTTTTCATTTTCCCCAGAAAGTCTACTCTGTGTTGGGAAGTATTGCAGATACTGGAATATGGCATTGAACAAAAGAGACAAAGCCCTTGCCCGCGCAGAACTTACATTCTAAGGAGAGAGAATCGTTTGATGACCTCTAGCATTATTTATCATTTGAGATTCTGTGCCACAGGTACAAGGAGTGATTGTTTTGAGAGTTCTGATCTAGATTGAACAAGATAGATTAGGATCTACTGAGATCTATTGAGAGAGTAAAACACTTTTGGGCGCGGGGTGCGAGTATGGTATTTGCTTTGTAAATTAGGTTTACCTGAATACTCGTCCATCTCCTGTTTTTTTTCTCCAAAAGCAGTTGCTGGTCATTAATCTGCCTGCTGCTTATGATTCAAGGATGAAGAAAATAGTGAAAATTGTGAGTTGGATAGAATTGCAGTCTTTGAGTATATACCTAGCATGCTGGGCAGAGGAATATAAGATTGCTTTTTATCCTACTGAAGAATGCTGGCTGGCTGGCCGCCCAGGGCAGAGGGGCTCTAACAAGTTTACCTGAAAAGTGGAATAAAAGCATTTCTTCCTGCCCTTGGATTAATTTATTTATATTATTTTAAGTGGCTCCCTGATTGGTATTTCTCTGCGGTGATTCAGTTTCTGGACTAGCTTGGCCCTGCCCTTCCAGGGCTGCATTCCACGGTGTTTAAACATGGAGAGTAAGTTATTGGGGGTTTTGAAGAAGACTGATTCCACATGGTTCCTGCCAAGAATTTTATTTCCCCCCTGACTTGATGATTTTTTTCTTTTAGATGGAGTTGAATGGTATATTTAAACCTTAATAGAAATGCTGCAGCAGAATGTAAAGATTTACTTCTTTATGTTGAAAGAAATAGTCGGCCTCATTTTACATGTAATAGGTATTTCCACTGATTCTCTGAAGGCACATATCAATGAGAAATCTCCCCAGAATTTCTAGATCTATATTTGTTTCAAATGTTCTGAACTACCTGAGAACGTCACAAAACCCTTGCTATCATTCCTAATGCCCTGTAATGGTAAAGGAGTTTCTAATTCATATAAAATAATGAGTAAGAAAATAAACAGAATGGATGTGGAATCTGATCTTTAGCTTGTGCTGAGATGAAGACACTTCGTGAAGGATTGCAAACAGCAAATAATGTCTCAGCAATATAAAATTATCATTAATTTAAAAATGTTTAATTTTTACTGAGAAATTCTGATGACTTTGTTTTTTGTTTAATAACTATTTAACAAATGTGCTGAACATTTGTTAAATAGTTCCCAGACTCCTTAAGTTCAAGAATACTGCTCTAGGCAGAGTAACAGAAATAAGATGCATAAAGAGCAAAACGATGAAGCTTGAGAAAAGTTAGAGCTGGGAATGTGTAACTTTATTAAGGAGGTAGTGGTGAGCCCAGGATGCTGTTTTAAGGACTAACTGTAGAGGTTACTGGTAGTGAATGCTTTAATTATTCATTGGGCAACAAACCACTTTAAAACTTAATGGCTTAAAACAACGGCTTTTGTCACTTCACAAATCTACGGTTGACTGGCTGACTTTTACATCACATGGGTTTCAGTTAGGTTTTGGTCACTCCATCTGTATTCACTCAGGCTTAGCTAGGACCTGTTGGTTTTCTTGCATGCAGTCTCTCTCTCCAGCTGGACTTAAAGCTTGGCAGATGGGTACCAAGATGGTGTTTCCAAGAGATTAAGCCCCAAAGCTTAAGTGCTTGCCTGTCTCTTAGCTAAAACAAATCACGTGGCCAAGCCCAGAATCAATATAAGAGAGGGTCACACAAAGGAATGAATACTTGTGTTTCACTGGGATCCACCAGTGAAGCCGTCTACAGCTGTGAACAGAAAGAAGCTTCTGATTGAAATATCTACGTTTCTGATTAAACCTAAAGAGTACCTTGAGAGATGGGACCAGCTAAAACGATGAAAGTTTGAATCCCTCTATAAATGTGAGAAGCAGGATGTTTCAGGGCGATGGGGTGGTTCTCTGCTTGGGCTATACTGTAGAATTACTTGAGGAACTTGGAAAATTCCACATGCTTTGAATGTACCCATGCCAGTTAAATAAAAATTTCTAGGAGGTGGTTTGGAAAGGAAAATTTTCAAGCTCTCTGGCAGGACTCAATGTTGAGAATCTCTGTTTTAGGGGCATGTTGTTTTCAGATGGACTGGAAGGAGGACAACCATATCTTTTCTTGGCATCACTGATAGACAGTGTGTTTGCCAAATTGTTCAATAACTAAAAAGTCAAGCATGGCATGCTTGATGAATTTTGTTGGGCTCCCAATTTTTGACTTCTCCCACTTATTCTGAACACTCTCCCCTGAGATATCATCATGGTTGTGTTTGTCCTCTCAGAACACTGAACCAGTTCAGTGTTACCCCACACGTTTCATCACAGTGTCTCCTGTAGATGTATCTGATTGGAGTTCCTCAGTGTTCCTTCTCTGATGCTGTTGCTGCCCACTTATGTCTCGTGGAGGCTTCCTGGCATCTTCCTAGGTCCGCCTCTGCCACTCCAAGTCCTCTGACTCTCAGCTCGCCTTCCACTCCCCAGAGCAGGTGCCTCTGTCCTGTGGGCAGGACAGAGCTGTGGGGCAGTCTCTTCTTGTCTTTCTTGCTCCTTGCAATTTTCACAGAATGATTCTTCATGACTGCAGTTACTTAAATGGTTTATGTAATCCAACACTTTATTTTTTACCAGCAGATTTTATTTTATTTTATTTATTTTTATTGTTGTTCAAATACAGTTGTCTCCATTTTTCCCCACCGCTCCCCCCACCCCAGCCATGCCCATCTCCCACCCTTGATCCTACCCCCCTTTTGCTTTGTCCAACACTTTATATTTTTATTTTCTTTTTACATGGAATTAAATTTGAATGCATGTATATCTATGGTTGGACATATCTTTATTTTTTATGATGTTAATATGTTTCAAACTGTAATATATGTATTTGATAATCTAAACTTTTCAGATAAGCATAACATAAAGAGAAAATTTCTGTACATGCCTATCAGCAGTTTAATTCTATAGAGGAAATTATTAGTGCTTCATTGTGTTTCCAGAAGAGTCAGACATATATCAAAAATACATATTTTAAAATATATAGCAATGAAAGTAATATATTTTTGTGAACTTTGAAAAATTTAATATATCTTAGAGATTTTGTCACTTTTGGCTTTTTATACTCCATTATAATTTTGTTTTCTGGCTATAATATAAATTATCTTAATTATGTTCTTTTGGTAACCTTTGCAACCTATCTGGTTAATTGTTATTTTCAATATGTATCAGGGGAATTACTGGATCAAATAGTTTGTATACTTGTATATTGATAGCTATTGCCAAAGTGCCTTCCAAAAGGATGCCACTAGTTTTATAGTCCCTCAAAAATGTGTAAGAATCCCTGTCTTTCCACATCCTCATCTACACTGGATTTTAACCAATTTTTAAATATTTTGCTTCAGTTTAGGCCCTTTTGTCTCAGCTGCACTACTGCGATAATCTATTTTCTCTGCTTACTCTCTACACAGACGTGAATAGAGTTTGGGGCACATGAAAGATTCCTTATATGGAATGAAGAGCGGATTAGAAAATCTCTGCTTTTGTTACAAACAGTTTTAAAAGTTCAGTCTAATGCAGGCACTCCCTGGTGCTATTTGAAACCATACCCTATGCTGAAATAAAAGTCACCAAACAGCCTGTGTTGGGGGTGCGTGTGTAGGAATATAAAGCCCTAGAAAACTACTGGCCGGTGTGAGAGTGGTGTGGTACTTTGCACCTGGTGGGTTGTAGCAGTTTTGAATAGTTTATGTACGTGTTTCCTTTTTGAACTGTGAAGTGAAAGTGTGTTTAGTTATCTGCATTTTGTGGAGATTCCCTTTTGTGTACAAACAATAGAGTGAGTGACTAATGAACAGAGAGTCTGACTCAGGTAGTAAAATATTTAGGAAAGTCAGAAAAATTATACCTTATGTAATGAAAAACTGGCGTTGAGCAATATTTTATTATATTGTGATTAAAAAATCATGACATTATAAATTACATTTCATATCTGGCCTCAGTAGTTTTTCTTTTAATATATTGAAACTGTTTTATTAATAAGGAAATTAAAAAAAAATTTAACCTTTTACTTTGAGGCAAGTACAATTTACCTGATTCATAATTAAACTTATCTCTTAAATATCTTGCCTTTTTTTGAGAATGATATAAAATGTAGAAAGCTGTGTGTTCTCTAGGACTTTAAGAAATATTTATTGTTTGGATATGTTACAGGATATTATTTACTTTTAATGAGTGAAAGAGTAGCATGCTACTGACTGTCTTTCCTTTTCAAAAATGTGTTATCCATCATTGATGTGAGTCAGATTACATGTTTTATATGGATTCATGCAACTGAAGATGTCTGAATTATTTGCTTT
>VMDR010030252.1:0-12446 GCA_007922815.1 Macrotus californicus
GATATATTTTCCCCTTACTATTACTTTCTGATTTGTGAATCAATGCCAACTCAAAACTTATTTTTATTTTATGTCATAACAGAGATCTAAAAGATATTTTCAAAACCATATGACATTTACATGCCAAACACACAATAAAATTATAATGTTTAATATCTGATACTCTAGGGCTAATTAAAAACAAAAAGATGATTATGAAAAATACATAGAAGAGATTTTGCAAAATTTTCTAAAAAATATTTTTAAAACAATGTTACTAGTCTTGTGATTCTCATATCAAATGTATTAGAATCATTGCTTTGATTTCCTTTTACTCTACTTGTTCAAATTTGCCTCCATTAAAGCATAAACTTCTGGAGGATGGGCTAATTACAAATAAAAGTAAAAAGAAAAAAATTTCCTTTTTTTCTGTTTAAATCCTTACCAAACCTCATACTTCTATTCCTTGTTTTTCATCTTCAGAGAAAACTCATAATATCTGACCCAGAAAATAAATACCCTTTGAAGTTTTGAGTTAGATAGTCAAAAATGTCCTTAACTATGATATTTTCATTATGATTTATAGCATGTATTATAATAATATATCATGTGCAACAATGTGATGCATATATAGTTCTTTTTCTCAACTCTAAAAATCAAGTAATAATTCAATGGAAAATTCCTCATCTCTCACTATTTAATTCAAATTTATAAATTACGTATGTTTCATTCCTATATTTATATTTGGATACTTTGATTTCAAACCCATCATTTGATCTACTGGTGCGGGGTTCTGGTAAGAGTTTAACAACTGGAAAAATATAAACGAAGCCTGGATCTGTAGTGTTTACAGATTTCCTAGGTGTAAATACTACCACAGTGGCCAGCTTTAAGTTGTCAACATGCTGTCACTGAACGTGATATTGGAAAGAGATGCTCACAAGCGGTTCTTGTGAGCCAATGTAGGTCCAACTCTGTACACCGCTGTGTTTAACCAGCTTGTCTCCTAGGACAGGTCCTATGGCTCTCGGATGCTTGAATGTAACCATGAGTAGATGTGGATGCCTTTCCACAGAACTCGTGTCAGTGGCTGAGGTACATCATTTTTTTTTGGTGGTTTGGCATGTTTAAAATGTTATTGATTTCATGAAAAGTAATATCAAGATGTTTTGATGATTTACTGTTGCTACATAGGTTGTTGGTGGTGCTAATAACAGAAACCAATTAAAATTGAACCTGGAAAATTAAAATGCACTTCCTTTTCTCTCGATGGTTTCTCTAACTCAAACATATGGATAGATAGTTTTCTCCTAATTTCTAGAAAATTATGAGAAAGTTGGCCCTCATAAAGTTGGCAGCATTTCTGTATTATTTGGAGTTTATAATTATAAGCCACTTAGGTTTATACAAGATTAGAAAACAGATGAAAAGCCTGAGTAAGTGGTTAGAGTGTGGCTCAGTTAAGAAACAATTATCCTGTAACCAGACAAGCACAAAAGCAACACCTAAAAGGAAATGGGGCTAATTTCTCAGCTTTCTCATTTGACTGTATCCAAGGTGATCTAATGATTCTCCTGGTTTTGTCTTGTGCTCATAAAATTCCTCATGATTCTCAGAAGCAAATGAAAACCTGATTACAAGTGTAAAATGATTACAAGTAGAATTTACGTGTACTAATTAAAGTGAATATTGACAAAAATGCTTTTGGTAACCTTGGAATGGAAAGTGAGTCAAGTCTACATGGAAGTGCTACTCGTTTTCTGTAACCCACCTATGGTAGGTCAGGCTCCCCAAAAAGCAGACTCCTAGATGGAAATGTGTGAACAAAAGATTTATGGGGGAGAGCTCTTGAGACCATTATCTGGAAGCACCAATGGGGGCAAGACTAGAGGGAGAGTTTGAATGGAGACACAGGGACTACCAGGGCGTCAGCCAATCCCATAGGAAACTCGACAGCTGGAATTGTTCTTCAAAGATGCCCCAAGACAAGGCAAGAGAGCCAGACCTGATGCACAGGCAAGTCACTGGACGAGGGCCGTTCACAAGGCAGAGATATAAACCCTCTTCAGTCCAGGGCAATTCCAAGGAAGGACTGAGCTCTGTCTGCAGGCAAGAATAAAAGCCTGGGTCCGGAAGTGAGGATTCTGGGTGAGAACTGCATGAATACAATCTCATTCGGTAATACACCTCTTATCTTAGTTTTAGTTCCTTTAATTATTAACATTCTATTTTAGTCTTTTTGAAGCAGAATAGCTGACTCTTACTCAGTGACATTCTGTTTGGAAAGGAACAGTTTCTCTACATTTAATTGCTTCTAAAATATTTTCTCATGGAGTGTATTTCCTTACTACATAACATGTGTAAGCCAGAGCATGCAAACAAGTAATCCTGTATTTAAACGGTTGCTGTGTTGGGGATCTTTCATTTTTGTGTTTTTAAGAAATGAATCTGTTGGAGGATGGTTTTTATTGCAGTCAATCACGAATGGTGGAGATACGATAAAGCCCTTTGATGTTTGCTGATTGGGTAAATTCAAGCCATTTCTATTCTAGCTCAGTTACCATGTAACATCAGTGAGACCATAAAAGGTGCATTGTGTTTCATGGGAGCTAACAGTAATCTTTTAAAATCAAGGTGTCCCAAGGGTACCTCTTGTGAACTAGCTATGAAGCTTTCATAGTCACAAGATGTGGAACAAGTGTTAATTGGATAGGAGAGAACATCCAACATGGATTACAGTGTGTATTCTTACTGCTTTCAAGGTGAATTATCTCACAAGCATTTCCTACATATGGAACAAGACGAAAATCAGAGATTTACCTCTTCAAAGTGCTCTTGTTAGTTCCTTAAGCTTGTATGTATGTGTGTGTGTGTGTGTGTATGTGTGTGTGTGTGTGTGTGACAACTTTGGCTTCAGTTTTATTTCTCCACAATCTGTAGTTTTCTGTGATATTAGCAGCATGTGATTTCAAACTGGAGAAAATGACATAACTATTCCGCTTTATGTGGTTAAAGAATTCTAGGTCTGCGCAGTAGCTTCATTTTCTACTTCTTCCTTGCACACTGTCTTCAGTTTTAACTCCACTGCTTTCTAGATTAAGTATTTGAAACACAAAACTTCCAGCTCCTGATGTATCTAAGCTTAATATAAGTACTGGTGATATTCTTTCAAAGGCAATTTATTAATATCATAATTGACATCTTGCATGATCATAAATAACTCAGAAATCTGAATTCCCCCTAAGACAGCATTTGCTCCCAGGTAAATGTATTTATTAATCCATTACATTCTTTCTGAATATACAGACAAATTTTATTTTTATTGATTGGGAAAATTTTTCACACTTTTCTCAAATATTCTGAATGCATTGATAGAAATATTGTCAACAGCGGATGGAAATCTCCCACCAGAAGTCAGTTTCATAGTGAGATATTACATTTGATTGTTTCCAAGAATCTACAACCATTATCTGGCTGATGATAGGCAATTGGACACAGGATATTGAAAGAGAATAATTTTCTAGGCGTTACACCAGAGAGGAAAAGAGATTTCCATAGGGCCCAGAGTTGTTGGAAAGGAAACAAATAATAAAATTTCCCAGTCTATTCTTTTCCTCACTTCTAAAATATTTTTAAAAAACACATACCTACAACCATTCTCTATCACCATATACTCTTTTATTTTGATTAAAAAATATATCATTTATATATCCTATATAATTTTACTGATTTTCTCTCCACTTGTTTTAGAAATTATTGAGAGAGGGATATACACAGTTCTTATAAATGTTTAGGGATAATTGGGTGCTCATATGAGAAAAGAAAGAAATTGTGACTCATGCTTATGATATACACAAAAATGAACAGAAAATGAATCCTAGAACGAAATATAAAATATAAACTACAACATTTCTTAAAGAATACTTAGGAGAGAATTTTTGTTACCTGTGGCTGTGTAAAAACCCCATAGGCTCAACACCAAAAGCATGAATCATAAAAAAATGTAAATTATACTTTATCGAAATTAAAAAATATATGTTCTTTAAAAGACATTGTTAAGGGAATGAAGTGACCATAGATTAGTAGAAGGTACTTGCAAATCACACAGGGCAGAAGTAGGTTAATGAAGATAATAAATACAATAATTAGTAAAACTAATAACACAAGAATAAACTCTTGTGTTTTATGTATTCACTACTGTAAACCTACTTTTGCCCCTGTATGTTGATTAAGAATTTGTATTCATTCCATATGAAGAATACTTAAAACTCAAAATCAAGAAAGGATGCTGCTGGTTTTTAAAAACAGGGAATGTATTTAACAGTCACTTTACTAAAGAAAATAGACAGATAGCAGATAAGCACATATAAGTTTGCTCGACAATATTAGTCACTTAAAAAATAAAATTTAAAAACACAATTGACTATGATTCCACACCTAATAGAATTGTTAAAACTCAAAGGCTGACCATAAAAAAAACTGTTTTGACAAGGATGTGGAATAACTGAAACTCTCACACACTGCAGGTGGGAATGTGAACAGATAAAAACCACTTTGGAAAAACCACTTCACAGTTATCTAAACATTTAATATTAAAGCTACTGCATGACTCAGCCATTCCACTCCTTGGTGTTTGCTCCAGGGAAAGCATGTATTCATGTGAAAACACATACAGAATGTTCACAGCAGATTTATGCACCTTTATGTGTAGTGACCCCAAACTAGCAAAAATGCACTTACCACACACACACATACCCTGGAGTACTACTCAGCCATGTAAAATACTGAGCTATTAACAAATACTGCAACATGGGTGAATCTTGAAACCATTGGGCTTACTGAAACCAGAAAGACCAAAAAGAGTACAACTGTATAATTCCATCTATGGAAAAAAAAATCGAAGAAATTAAAACTAAAATACAGAGACTGAAAGGAGATGATGGGTACTGGGGGTTGGGGACGGGAAAGAAGATGTAGGAAGAGGAATTATAAAGGGGCGCAAGGAAACTTTGGGGGCTAATGTATATATTCATTGTTTTGACTCATGGTCATTGTTTTACAAGCATCTATTGATATATGTGGCAAAATTTATCAAGTTGCAGACTTTTAATATATTAGTCAATTATACCTCAATAAAGCTATTAAAACATCAGGAAAATGATTGCCTCTTGGGGAGAGGGAGCCATCTGTGATCAGGAATGGACACATGGGAGCTTCTGGGATGTACGTACGTTCTGTTTCTCGACTCTGGTGTCAGTAACATGGGTGTTCTTTAATACTATTTTTTATTTTATGTACAATCTGTTATACTTTACAATTTCAAAAGTTAAAAAATGTACATATACATATTATGTTTGAAAATATATTTCTCAAAAAGAGGTAATTATACCTAAGATATATGAGTTTTATTATTCTTAATCACAACCTTAATTATCCTTTAATAATTTTATAATCATCCCTTATGACAGCCAGCTTGAGTCTTAGCAGTAGTATACATATCCCCTTAGGTGACTTTATAAATTATGTGCTATTTAAGTTTCTTTTAAAAATCAAAATCAGTTTCTAGTTCACTCATAATTACATTCCTATGTGAACTGCTTTTGAAAGATAAACCAGAAAACGACAGTTAAATCCTATCTCTCCGAGCCTGGTTGGTGGTCCCTGCATCATGGAATTGTTGTCTGTCCATCCGTTCCGACGGTGTTGCTGGGTTTATAGCAACATTTGGGTGGGTGGCTATTGGGAATAGGGCATCATTTTACTTTGTGATTTTTTATGGTTGACTATATTCTGTAGCCATTGGGCGAAGTGTCTGCCACCCCCTGGGGTACAATATCATATTTATTGCATGCTTTTATCTTGTCTCTGGTGGTTCATTTTTTCTCCCATCCTGGTGAATTTCCTTTCTGCCTTTCATGTCACATCAAGGAGTCCTTCCATTCACTGTCCAACAGTGCCTTACTGGGGCGTGCGGTCTATACAAAGAATCTGGGAGGAAGTTTTTCTGGCTGCAAAGGACTTCTCAGCAGTCAAGGGGAACACTTGTAATTTGCATCTCATAGAAAGTGAGGAATGGTACAGAATTCAGAAGGGGAAAAATCTTTATCATAAAACAGAAATACCCATAGGGAAAAATGAGAACCATATCCAAACATTAGGAAGGAAAAATAAAATGGTAGAGGAAAGAAACCTTTTGAAACAGTGACAGGGGACTGCATTCTCTGTGATGGTCCAGGTCTTTGGAACTAAAGAGGAAGAGTAGCACTTTTCCTTTGAATAGCCTCTGGGTCGCATGGATGCATGATTTATTTCCATTTTCAAGTAGGGAACTTAAGTCAAAGAGCCGTAATGCTAAATCCAAGACAACAGAGAATTGGGTTCAAAGTGGGGGTTAGGATTTTTGTCCTCTGGACTTGTTACACACAGTAGGAGAGTTGGTCACAATAATACACAGTGCAGTGTTACCTGAGAGAGAACATGTAAATCCGTATATAAGATAAGAATCCCATAAGGAACAGGCCCCTTCAGCTGAGAACCAGAAGGGATATTTCAAATGGAAGCACTTCTCATTTTGCCATGCGTACATCCATTGACTCCAAGAGGCATGTTTAAATAATTTTATGCTGTCATGAACTCACTCTTCTTCTTTAATTTTCTCTTATGCATATTTATTTTTCATCTATCTATTGTACAGTCGTTCTTTGATTTTTCTTTTTCTGGCCCATATGTGAAAGACAGTTAAATAGAATGTCTGCTTCTGGCTTTCAAAGTACTCTGTATTTAAAATGTATATGTTAAGCAAAGTAACTAGGTCAACCCATTTATGTGTTTTTTGGCAACATGTTCTTCAGAGAAACTTTTCATTTACCCAGTGAAATAATTCACCTCTTCTGTTTACGAGGGAACACATTTTACTTAAAGAATTCACAGATATCTCCCTATAATTAGGCTGCTTCTAATCCTGAACTCTAAAATCTTAGTTTTGGGGAATTTTAATAAGCTACATCAGGTTTAAGAATTCTCAAGAACCTTATCTTAGATATAAATTACTTGCTTTAAAACGACAAAATACATGGCTGTGAAAACTTCAGAGCAACATGAATTAGCAAGGCAAATGAGTGCAGTGGTTCATTTTTATCTAAAGCATTAAAGGATAAATTAATTATGTTTGATGTGGGCAATATCTGATGCCAATTTCTTATGATTAAATTTAGGAAAAAGAAGTTGATATCTCTTTGTAATGATTCTAGAGGTATGTATAGTGGCTGGGCAGATTTCAATATATTTATTTTTTAAGAACCATGCCAAATAGGATACAAAATGCATTAAATGATATTATCGTGAGATATCTGTAGTTCTTTGCAAAAGTTTGCTCCTGTGCATTTTAGGTTTAGATGTAAATAATTCCTTTGCCTCATTTTCTACTTGAAAATTCAGGCACAGAGCATAATTTTTCATTAAGCTTATGCAAACTATCCATTTAACAAATGGGTTGAATATTTCTACCCAAACATTTTTGCTAGAAAAATGCAGACCTTCTATTTCATAAAACCAACAAAACTAATAAAAGTAATTAAAACTAATAAAAGTAATTCCACTATTTAGAAACCATCTTTTGAAGTGTGTTGGGTTTTCTCCACCCCTGTGATTTGTTAACAATATTACCAGTTTGGTAACACTATTCATCTCTCTTGGAGAATGACAGAATGGGGAAATCAGGAATTAGTCTACATTACATTATTTTAATTATTTAATAAAATGAGACTGACATTTCATCTACCAGCAGTCGAAGGGACCCATGTGTAGAGGGGTGTATCCATAAATCTGTACGAAAACAGTGTTTGGTGACCTCATACATTGTGTTGTGTGGAAGGCCCTAGACAAGGCATAATTATGACAGAGACACATGGGGCTGCAGTGGCTACCTAATCAGTCAGCTGTGTGACAAAACCAATGAGGTGCTGTTGAATAGTAGCTAATATTTCCTAAAGACCTACCTATACTATTTTAAACCCTTGAAACATTAAGGCAGAGTCAGTCTTAATAGCCAGATTTCATGGATGAACAAACTATGGTTCAGAGACATAGTCGTTAAAGGACAGAACAGGGCTTTGAGTACATCTGGCCCTACAGGACATCCTTTTCTCCTTATGTTATTCCTACTGCCTCTCACCTTGAAAGCAATGGAAAGAAGTTATTGTACGAGTGGGTGAAGAGGTCACTGGAAATGAGCCTCCTGTTGATGAAAGTGTATATAAAAGAAGTAAACAGACTAAAAACAGAACCAAATACTACACCTTTAAAGCCAGCATCTCAAAGAAGAAACATCCTCAGTGGGACCCAAAGCAGTGTCTATAACTTCCTCAGAATTATTTCGTGAATTTCTTTTTTTATTGGAATACTCTTCACTTTTTAAAGAAAGCAATTGTAATCATGACGGTGACAATGTTGAAACTTTACATTTCTATCCAAATCCAATTAAAGCCTTCGAAATCTACCCCGATGCATAAGAAATCTTAAGATCGTTGGATGGAAGACATGTCTAAAAGTCTACTTTGATTGAGTAACAATAGAACCAATAGGTACTCTGTGATAAATATATTGAAATGTGAAATAAGAGGTATTGTTTATGCCAAATCAGGTGCCAAGACATTAAACAACTTTATTTTTACCTTATTTCTAAGAAATCATATCGGGTTGCAAAGCTGACGTGATTTTAAATTTATCATCGCTTTACAAGGGCAACCCAAGAAAATGATGAATGGGAGGGCAGTCAAATCACCAAAGTTGTTTATCTGAGCGATGGTGTCTCGGTCTTAGTCTAGGTATTGTTTTAATGTTGGCATTTTAGAAAGAGCTTATGTTTTCCAAGTTATGTTTTATCCTCTGCCAGATAGCAGGACTGTTGTTGTTTTATTCAGTTCTTTTTTCATAATTTCAGAGAAATTCGAAAATAAAAAGGGAAATTAATTTCTGATGTTTTACACATGATTGACACAGAATAGGGAAAAAAAGAAAACTTATTTTTCCAAGTTTACAGACCTGCGCTGGGATTTCAGAATCAAATGTGCCTGTGGGTTGCTTTTCAGTGGTGGGCCTCGCTCTTAGGTTGTCCTTTTTCCGTTCACCATTCCAGGATTTATTTTCCAAAAATATCCTGTGAGGTCCAAATGGTAGCCAGAATTCTGTCTTTGGTTCGTGAGCCTGTACGTTTCCTAATCCAACACTTATCTTGAAAAAGAAATAAAGTATATTGCAATGAATAGTAGGAATGGGGGTGTCCTGCATTTTGCAGAGAAAACTGGAACCTTGCCTGCTATTCTTTTTCATCCCTTGGCTGAAAGGAAAACTATCCAAACCCTGAGGAGGAAAAGGGGGCCCAGGAACCAAAACATGAAACTGCTCTCAGACTGTTTCGCAGCCTCTACTTTGGTGTGTCACGTTGTTTGTACGCCATCTAAGTGTATTTGTTAACAGTAACCAAAGACTTTCCAAAGTGCAGCCCTCCAGCAGGACAAATGCTCTGAGAACCAAAACATAACTTTGTCTTTGTTCATTCAGTAAGTCCCTGGACACATCTGCTTCTACCCATCACTCATTTAGCAGAGGTCAAATGTGCTCCTGAGTTGTCTGTGTTTTCATCCTCACTCAATGCCTGTATATCCTACTTTCTCTACCACTGCATTGATTTTCTGTCCTTCTTCCTCCGTCTTTTCTAAGAACTTAGTTGTTTATAGATATTATGGCTTACAACGTGGAAACTCAAAATGGCAATAGAACTGATCGGCAACTCACGTGTCTGTTGGGAAGCCTGAGCAGGTTAATGCAACCACAAGCTCCCTGGAGGGTGCTTGGATTCTTGTCTTCTCAGTTTCAGCGCTCCTTGCCCCCTGATGGATTGATGGGACAAGTGACAACCACCTTTATTCAACTTGACTTTACTAGGTGCCTGACATGAATCTAATGCTGTGTGAGAACAGCTTTACTCATTAGAGGTATTTCAGCATTCAGTAAGGACGGGCTGGCATTTAAGGCTGGCTGGCTGAATTTAGTAAGAGTTTCTGCACAGGCTATACTGTCCTCCAGGCCAATGGAGGGGAAAAAGAAGGCAGACAGATAATTGTACCAGTGGAAAACAGGATGTCCCCATCTGGCCTTCAGGAGAGGGAGGTTGTCAGCTCTAGGAACTTGAGCTGGGGGTACATACCATACACGTTGGCCAGGGCAGGTAGCACTGTGAGGAAGTGACGTGATGGGACTTGGCAAGAAGGACTTGTCCTTAGCAACAGGGCATGTTGATCTAAGATCAGGGTGCTGGCTTTTTCCTGTTGACTTCCACACCCTTACAGTGTTATGTCTCAGCAGGGGCCCTGGGCCGGTATAGGAGACAGAGATCTTACCCTGGGGCAGAGACAGATGAAAGAGATGATATTTAAAAATTTAGCTCTATGTTAAGAAGGCACTTTTCTCTTGTTTTGCATTTTCTCTAAAGACTTGATATAAAGACTTACTGATAAGCAATGCCCATCTGTAAGTGAGAAATTCCGCTTTGTATGACTTAACGCATCATGGAAGTGACTGCTTACCAAACCATGTCTAACCTTTGGGAGACACTGAGCTTGCCTGAGTGACAACTGTTGAAGCGTAAGTGTTTACAAAAGTAGGACTTACATATAGGGAACACATTGCGAAGATTTAATCCAGCTCGTTAATTAGTGAGGAAACCCATACGATGTTAAAAGGGATTCAAATGAGAATTTGACTTACAGAAATATATAGTCTCGATGAGACAAATATAATTTGCATTGCATGAACAGGAAACATTTGCATTGCTCCCAGTTTTTCACTATTTAACAAAGCTGTCAAATAACCTAATTAATGACAAATCAATGAAGACGCACAGCCCTCTAGAATGACACAGTCCCTAGGGGACTTCTAGACAATGCTCAGCCCTCCATTGAACTGGCATCAAACATCCTCTCCCAGCTACCTATTTCTACGACCTGGACATTTATTTTCTGACATGTAATTCTTCATAATTAGATTAAATTATAGAAACTATAGGAAGAAATTAAACTATGACAAAGAACTTAGATTTACAATGACAAATCCATTATTGGAGAAGAAAATAAATCTAACCACAAAGCATTATCTAAATATTGGTTCCAAACCATTATGTCCTGCCACACTGAATTGTTGTTGCTATTGTTGTTTTTAAATTTCAGACTCTTCCTTCACTCAAGATACCGGTAGCAAACTGTTCTGATTTATCTTTCTCTCCCTTCTAGTTTCCCCTAGACTAGACATTCTCAAGATGTGAAACTTTTCCACTAGGCAGATCCAATAAAAAAGTTGGAATGACTAAAAAGCTTCCACGGAGGTTAGAGTGAAAAAGAAAAAAAGATCTAGAAATTTAGAGAAACTCAGTTATTTAATTCTCTAGGCACAGTGGGAAGCTTTGTACCTGTCATCACAATACAATGAAAGTCTGAGTGACCAAGAGAATTTCATGATCTCACAGCCATTTGAACATGTGTAAACCCTTGATTTCCTGGAAATGACTCCAATTATGCATTTGAAAACCCTCACCTTAAACATTGTCAAAGTGTCAGAATCATTTGACATGGAAGACTTCTATTCTCTTCCTAGTGTATATAAAACAAAATTAAAGACACCCCCCTGTTTCATCTCATTCCGAAATGAAAAGGTTAAGGCTTGTAAGGCAATTACATTAATGATTTGCCATATTTGGCTGCACGTTTAAACTGGAAATAGAGTTGAGATTGATAGCACTTATATTCTGCCACAGTGTAAGTATTATCTAGGTTCTGGAAGTCAAACAGAATCTGAGAATGGTACTTATATTGTATTTTCAAAAAAGATTGATTCTGTTTTCTCTCTTTCAAACAAACCTCACACATAAGCTCATCTAGAAAGTTTATAAACAACATTTAATGTATGATTCAAAGCTTATCCTTAGTTTCAACTGCTTGGGTGGCTAAAAATAAGGTTGATTTGTTTCTCCCCACATAGAAAAGTATCTTTTAAAATGGATTTTGTCTCATTTGAAATGTTGATGTATAGCTTATTTTGTTTGGAATTGGCTTTTCTTCAGTGAAGTTGGGTAGTCTTTAAATTATCTTGCCATTTGGAAGAGATTATTAAATTATCCAAATATTAAAATTAAAATTCCACAAAATCATAAAATAAAATTATATCACCTAGAGTCATAAGATGATCACCAAGAGATTTTGAAAAGAAAAAAAATATTTTAAGTAGTGGTTGCTTCTGTAGAAAAGAATGAGAAGCTGGGAAAATGGCCAGGAAGGAGGGAGGAGAGAAGGGATATTCCTTCATTTCATACAAACCCTCACTTTTATTTATTTCTATTATTTTTAAATTTTTAATTAAATTCATTAGAGTGACATTGGTTAACAAAATTACATAGCTTTCAAGAGTACATTTCT
>VMDR010030253.1:0-12444 GCA_007922815.1 Macrotus californicus
AAAGGGACATGCGTTTGCAACCTACTCTCAAATTGTGTGGCAATATGTAATAAATATAGAATTCTAAAGCAAATGTGGGAAAATGTTAACCATAGTTAATTTTGATGAGAGGATTCAGGAACTCTTTGTATGATTCTTTAAACCTTTTGTATGTTTAAGAGTATTCTAGAACAAATTTTTTAAGAAGGAAAAGGAAAATGTAAGGGAAATGGCATAGACGATCCCAACCAAAGCCTCCGTCTTGTTAGCGCCTCTCTCAGGGCACCTGAAGTAACTCGGCCAAGCTTGAAGGCTTTGGCCCTTTCATTCCCTGATGACCTTTTTCCTTACGAACTGATTGACCCTGGAGACACAGTTAGAGTGGAAAGAAGGAGACAGTGTACGAGATGATCATAATGGAGTTTAAAGATGACAAGCATGGAGGTCATTCTCCATCACAAGCTTATATTCTAATATTTGAATGACTTAATATTAGTTTTTAAAATGGATGTAGTTTAATTACACTTAAATTATGTCTCTTTTTTTCCTCCAACATAGTCACTTATATATCATTTCAAGATGCTTCCTAAATTCTAGCTTGTTGAAGCTACCTCTTAAGTGAAATGAGGCACCAAGGTCACCCAAAACCCCATTTGATGAAATGCCCCCCAGAGGGCCATTTGTAATACTTTGGGGCTTTGTAAGGAGGTTGTCATTTAAATGCAGCACATCACTCAAACCGTACAATGTTACACAAAGAATAAATTTTACTTATGTTACTACAACAAGGTTATAACTTTCAGAATAAGTTTTCTGCTATTTTCTCTGATGCAAATATTTGTGACCCACCTAGGAAAGAAAAGGTCACACAGATCTGCTGTTTACAGAGCTAACCTGGAATTTCCTAGATCTCCCTCAAAACTCAACTTTCTGAAAAATGTACATTTGGTAGATGCCGTATAATTCCAAGTCCAATGAATATAAAGCTGAGGTAGAACTCTCAACCTCAGAGTTCTCTTCAGATGTATATCTCATGGGTTCTCTCTCAACTTCTGATATTTACATGCCTGTGGCCCCATGAGGCACAGGCAGTCCAATCAGAAAGCTGAAACCAAAATTAGGTCCATATCCTTACTTTGTGCCTCTTCAGAAACTACAGGGACTTAGGAGTAAGAATATTGGTTACTGCCTGACAGTCTTCTCCAGGCTCAGTCATTTGTGGTCCTTTGTGTCCTGAGTAAGCTACAAGTATTATTAATGCCCACCTCAGAGTATCACACACATCATTACTCCAGATCGCAGGACAGCCACAGATATTCAAAAATAAGGTACTGCTGGTGGCTCTGTGTATGCCTGTCTTGGACAAACCTGCCATCAAAACACAGAGGAAAAGTTAAGGAACTGCACTGTTCATGGCTTCTGAGCAGAGGGAGGAACTGAAAAGTGGATTATTTTCCCAGATATCTAGATGGTGCGAAAGATCCTGTTTGTGTGGGCACGGCAAGACGGTATCTTCATCACTGTGCCTCCTCTGCGACAGCAAAGTTCCAGACTATCCTAGTTTTTATTTGAGTTAAGGAACGCAGAAGTCTTTGATCTTTTAAAATTTTGTTTTTGCTGTTTTTGTGGAAGTGTTTAAATCCATTTGAATACCAATCTTTTTCTGCTTACAAATCTTTCCCATTTTCCATCTAATCAATCCTACACGTTACTGACCAATTCATCTTCCTTTATTGCTCCTTTGCTTAAATAAATAGGTAAGTGAGTAAGTAAGTAAATAAATAACAGCTTTACTCACAGCCTTCACATGCAGAATGAATTTCAAACTCTAAGTTTCTCTAGAAGTTGCTACAACTTCCTTATTAGCACAACTTTCCTCCTGCCCTTTCCCAGGATTCCCCACTCCCATCCCAACAAACTGCTTCCTGCACGGTCCTTGATGTTTGTGCTCTTCCACCTCGGTGCCTTTGCTAATGACAACTCCGAGCCTGCAGTGTCACCTTAACCTCCACCTGACAAAACTCCACCGATCCTTCAGGCCTAGTTACAATGTCTCCTCTTTTAGGAACTCTTCATGATCACCCCAGACAGGAACTCTCTTCCTAGTCTGAATTCCTGACGCACTGTAGCTCCTGAATGGCTGCATGGTGTCCTTCTGTGGCAGGGGCCCAGCGGTGTCTAAGGACACAGGCTGCAGACCCAGGTAACACAAGTTCGATTCTCATCTCCTCTATTTCCTGGCTCACCATCTCAGCAAGTTACTTATTAATCTATTCGAGTGTCAGTTTTCTCATTGATAAAATAGGGCTTTAAGAAGGCGCCCACTTTATATATAAGGACTAAACATGTTATTATTATAAAAAGCACTCAAACTAATGCCTTGCAACACAGTATTTGCCATAAGCATTTCCGCATATTAGTGTTACTTGCGCACATTACCACCTCATACAAACACCGTGCTTTGCATAAAGGAACTGAAAATATAGGTCAAACAAATATCCAACAAATTCAGGCAGCCTGAAGATGTGCTTTTTATTTTTGAAGAGTAATTCCTCTGACACACTGACAATTTTAAAAAGATGATATCTGGTTAATCACTTATGTAACTACAGAGGAATAAAATTTTAAACTAAATTACATACAGATCAACCTGTAAAGTTATCTGAAGTAAGGAATGAAAAGTCTTGTAAGACAGATACTTAAAGTCATGCCGGACAACTTGGTGATATATAGCCTTAGAACAGATTCTGCACAACACAGCTAGGAGATAAAGCAACCACCTTCCATTGGCAGGATACTTCATCTATTGCACTGGGTGGTCTCATAGGGAAGTCAAGGTCAAGAAACCAGAGGTCTTAAATTTTATTCCTGACTTTATCAATTAGTCTATTTTGAAAATAATAAGATTCTTCATGTTGCTTAAAATAAAACTGCAGTGACAGGTTTTTTTCCAGGATGGTTTCCAGATTTGTAAAATGACATATATCAAATTGACACAAGGGTACAAAGTAAAATCACATTGTTATGTTTTAAATCACCTGCCTTTACCAAAACAATGAAAAGCACATAAGGTCAAGACTACATAACCACTGAACCCACATTTCCCCCACCTGATAAAGTAGAACTGCAATACACTCTTCAGCCATTGCACTTCAATATTTGGAGAAGCAATTAGCACCAGTTACGACATTCTTCAGTTATGTGTAATCTACCTGGAGGGACACACTTTAAATCCATAGTTTTGTGCAGAAGTCCTGAGTGATTTTCTCCACCTGTGCTTCTGATCACAATTACTCATCTCCCTCATACAGGCCAATGCAGTGGTTACATAGCAGTACTTGCACTTCCCAGAATGCACCACACTCTTCCCAGCTTTTCTGTCTCTGTACATGCGCAATGTCTTTTTCTTCTTACTATGGTAAATTCATATATCTTTCAAGTTCCAGTTCAGATTTCACCTTCTTCTCCTTCCTAGATTTTCTGAGCAGGGTCAAACAAGTCTATCTCCTATGTTTTTATAATGCCATGAGCCTACCTCTATTTTCCTACTATTACAATTACTTATTTCCATGTCTACTTTGTGATTTAACTGTGAAGATCTGGAGCACTAAGATGTGGATCAATTCATCTCTCAGTCCATGGTATTCAGTATAAAATATGTCTTTAAAAAACATTCTTTCAATGACCGCATGGATGAACTTCCTCCACTTTTCTCAACGGAACATTAAGCTTTCAGTCTGTGTAAATCTCCTACAGATTCAATAGACTTACCTTTAAACAAACAAAACTTGCTTTAATGTTAACTTGAAATGTCATATCGGTCACAGACCTCTATTTATACTTTTAAGGACACTTGTCATTTGCATTTTAAATTCTCACCAAAATTGCCCTGGCTCGTGCAGCTCAGTGGTTGAGTGCTGGCCTGTGAACCAAAGGGTCGCCGGTTCGATTCCCAGTCAGAGCACATGCCTGGGTTGTGGGCCAAGTCCCTGGTAGGGGACAAGCTAGAGGCAACCACATATTGATATTTCTCTTCCTCTCTCTTTCCCTTCCTTCCCCTCTCTCTCTAAAAAATAAACAAACAAACAAACAAATAAATAAATTCTCACCAGAATTACTTAGGGGGTGGGTTATGGACAAAATAGCTGCCCTCAAGTTTAATATTATGGCCTTAAGTTTGACAGCGAAGTAAGTTTTCTGAACTTCAGAACTGCCTTTTCAATCAATAATTCCTCCCACCAATATCCATCTGACAATTAAAAGAGTATTTCCATGGGGATCACAGTGGACTGTGCTGCAGTATTTACTTTTCCCGAAATTGATCAGTGTAGCCATTCATCACCCACTCACCAGTCCATCCATCCATATAACCAATAATTGCTATTTAAGCACCTATTGTCTACCAGGCACTGAGCTTAGGGCTGGAGATCCAACGATTCAAAAGGCAGAAGGCTTACCCTCAACCAGCCAAGCACACAGTGCACAGAAGACAGGCCAATAACAACCACCACAACAAAAGATAACATGATCAGTTAAGTGCTACTAGAGAAACATACAAAATACAGTGGCCCAAATGCAGGAAAGCAGGGACTCTGACAGTTTATAAAGAAAGATTTGCAAGGACTCCAAATGCCATACCTCTAAAGATCTGAAGATGCCCTGGTGTCACCCCAGATCATCCTGTCCACTGACTCCAGAAAGGACACAGGAGCAACGTCCTAACCCATCCACGCATCTCTCAGTTGTTCTCAATTATCTTCAGAAAGCACTTTATTTAAAAACCAAAGAGCCCTTTCCCCTTTAGTCAGCTTGTGGGGCTGTAAAAACAGGAGAGCTGAGCCTATCAGTGCTTGTATGAAGCACCTTAAAAAGTTGTAGCCCATGAGTCATGGCTCTTTTCATGAGCTTCAGGTCCGTGGGAGGAGAGGCCCTTGGCGGGCAGCACTGGCAATCCAGCACCTAGGATGGGGACTTGGGGAAAGAAAGGCGCCAGAGCCACCAGGAGAGCTCCACAATTCTCCCACCTCCCTAAACTGCGCACAGCCCCAGTGCTACCACCAGGCCATGCCTCAAAATAGTGTGAGAGCCAAAACCCACATTTTCAAAAAAAGGGGCAAATAAATTAAGCTTCTGCCACCCACCTCCCTTATGTGCCGCTAAGAAAAATCAAATGAAATAAACAAGCAAATTAGCAGCTGGTACGTGAGCTTCAGATCACGAATGTGTTTTGAAGGCTCTGCCAACCAGATCTTCTTGAGTTAGATTTGTTCTTGTTGGGAAAATAATAACTAGCAGTTATACAGCTAATATTAATGCCTAACAGCTATAGAAAGCTTACTGTGCACCAGACACCCTGCTGACAATTTACGTGCATCCAATTTAACTGTTAGAAACTTCATGAGGTACTACTCTGCAGATGAGGACTCTGAGATTCAGAAGGGCCTAACCAATTCACTAAAGTTCACACTTAGGTAGCTGAGTGAACTTTATGCCCACTACTACTTTAAACCTGTAGCTCTTAAATAACATACTTTCCTAAAAATGAATGAAAATATTAACATAGGATAATTAGAAGTATGAACATTGTTCTCTATCACCAGTTATTAAGCAACCTATAAATTCATGAGATATTCTTACAATTTAACAAAATAGGCATTTCCCCCTTACTCTGTATTTGTAAGAAATCATTAAAAAATACTTAGGATTTCTAAATTGATGAATTGCAGAGCACCAAAGTTTTTGCAGTTGTACCTAGTTTGCTTAGGCAATGTTTTAGTCAAATCACTACCTTTATATATCTGCATTTACCAATACTTTTTTCCTGCTAAAAATAGTTTTAAATTACTTATAATTTAGAAAGAATTTCCCATACTCATAGTGGGGCAGATATTTTCATCATCTGTACTCTGCAGTCTAAAGAGTTTCCAATGGGAAAAAATAAAACAACAAACAAAGACACAGCCTTATAAATAAACAAGTGAGAAATCAGGTATTTTTCATTTAACAATTATTACAACATAGAATTTGTAAGTAGTATATGATAGAATAATCTCAAAATATGAAATTAAACACACCTGGAAGGAAGGTGATTTAAATAGCTTCTACCATTTTAAAACCGGAATAGGAAATTTACCAAGAACAAGTCCTGGAAGGAGACCCTGGTTTTCAGGTAGACTAATAAATAGATTAAGGAAGAGTCTTCCTGTGGAAACTTGAAAGGTGAAGAAGAAAATAAAACCTGGCTATACCTATTCTGATGACTTGGAGGACTTGGAGAGGAGACAGGGCTCTCCAAAGAAGCCCCCAAAGCCTTCCTACTCAGAGTTCATTAGAAAGTAGACTGACAGGCCCTGTCTCAGGCCTTGTGCATCTGCACTGTGACACAATGCCCAAACAGTTTCTCAGCACACTGACGTTTGGGAACCACCACCCCAAAAACTCTACACAAGTCAGTTCTAAACACCTGCCAGGTGCAGCAAGGCTGGATGTCAGCTCAGAACAATTCCAGTCAAGTATGAACTGTCCCGCACTCTTATTTCTGCCTCTCTCCCCACATCACCAAATATCAAAGCACAGCCTGTAAACTTTCTATCTGTGCCTTTCCTTCACATGTCTCCCTGTTCTTTCTTCTCCATGACATGCTGAGCCTATTCCTGCTCCGGAGCACTTGTAGTTGCTCAGTTTCCCACAGATTCATGTGGCTTTCTCCTTCTCCACGGTCAGGTTTCAACTACAATGTCTTCTCTTTAGAGAGGCCTTCCTCTCTCCACGTTTCCTCAAAGTCACTGTCTTCATTCAATTGACACGCCCTGAAGATCTTTTATTTATTTGTAACCTTCTATAAAAGAATGAAAACAGCCTTCGACAATTTCCTTGCTTCCTTTTTAGTTCCTTTTCTCCTTTTCTTTCCTACCTTTCTTGCTCCTCAACCTTGACTAACCAACGAGTAGAAAGGTACATAAAAACAGCTTTCAAAAGGAATGTTCTGACAGTTGTTTGGATGGTTTTGTGACAGTAACCCGCAGCAAAAAGCCTGAAGAAACAAAAAACAGTGTTTAACTCTACCAGCTGGAAGAGCTACAGCAGCTGAAATTGAGAACTACCTGGGCCAGAGCACAGATACCAGGCCTGCTTCGACTCAGAGAGTTGCCTGGTTTTTCAGATGCTTCTGGGACACATCTACTGAATCACGTCTTCACTCTTGTTTTGAGTCACTTAAATTTGTTTCCTTTGACATCATTTATTATATGCCTCCCTACATTCACTTTAAACTTCTTAAAATCCTTAACAGCAGGATTGATTTTTCTGGTTCCCTACCATCACCAAAACTTAAGATAATGTCTCTCACATGTTAGGAGCTCATTAAATAATTGTGGATGGACTTTTATTTAAAAAGGGATATTAGTTTGTTGCAAACGTCCAATACATTTGGTTCCTGTCTGTCAGCCTATCATTGTGCTGACTCCGTGTACCCTTGCTCCTTGACCTTGGTCCTTGGAAAAGGCCGTTTATTTCATATTGACTAGTTATTTTGCTCTTGAATGCAGCCCCAATAAAGGAAGCTCCTCATGATTCCATTTGTGCAGTTTCATGGCTTTAAGGACCACCTAATCCTGCCAGTGGGAAAAGCTTAGTGATTCTTTTGTACAGGCAAATGAATCAGGGCCAAAATTTACCTTGAAAAAGGAAGTTACAAAAACTCTTCTAGGATCTTTCACTCAGTGAACACTGTCCCTTAGTGTTTTGATAACCAAGCCTCTGTTAGGTGCAGACAGGGGAGGTCATAGGAACACCAACACTGGGGTCTAATCCCTTAGCAGTGCCTCCCCTGAGTGAGTCCCTGGCCTCCCCATTTAGACAGTAATCCTGAAGGAAGCCCTGTGCTCTTCTGACATAACAATGTTTAGTCTCATAAGCCAGACATGGGGTTAGAACTAATTTCCTTAGCAAATGCACCAGGCACAGCTTTCACTCCCCTATCTAGAGAGCAATAGATGAAAGAGAAACTCCACTTTCCTCCAGATACAAAGCCCCATCTGATGGCAAACAGACCAAGCAGGGGCCAGTCTCGCTGAGAACAGTTATAGAGAATAGTTAAGAGGCCATTACATCAGCCCAGGAGTAGAGAAGGTGGAGAGAACTGAATATATTTAACAGCTAAAATGGAGTTACAATGATTATTTGCTGCATATGATGGCACATATGAACATGTTTTTAGAATGCATACCACTATATGAATTTAGTAACCAAAGCATACAAAATTAGTTCCAACCATAAGTATCCAAACAATATTTCCTAGAGACTAATTTGTTTTAAACCATTATCTCTTCTGTTCCAACATGGTACCTTACATAAAACTCTTTTATTATTGCAAGGCCCAATTCTGAGGATACATTTTAAAAAAGTAGCTAAAGTTCAATTATGAGGATATTTTTTTCTCCTGGAAATCTGAAAATGTGTGACTAATGTTTGGATTAAACTGACATCAAGATGCCTTTGATAGCACATTCTAATATTTTTCACCGAGTTGTTAAATAACTTGGAAAATCCCCCCCCCAACCTCATTTTAAATAGAAAGAAAACCATATCATGCATAATGCTATTTGAGCTGTGTAAATGGAAGATCTTCTTTCATTTACCTCTTAAAATTAGATTTATCTACCAATTATTTCAGCCTTCCCAGACAGATTTGCACACATTTTTATTAGAATGCAATTTCTTTGTGAGGGGCTATTCTTACTCAGTCAAACTGATTCATCAAGATACAATGTGGTTAAATACATTTTGGCAGAAGTGGCGGCAGAATTGCTTGTTCCCGTGCAGGTGCCCAAAATGGTATGGTGCTAGTTTCTTCCAAACAAATTAATGAACAAGATTTCCCAGTTCCTGCTGATACCTTTCCCCAAGATGGGTGGGTCATCACGACAGTAGCTTATGCCCTTGATGATTCTCAAGAGTATGCAGAGCAACTTTAACCTGGTCTTTGAAACGAACTGTGAGGTCCGCACACGTACTTGGAGTAGATAGAAGTTCCTCCTCATTCAGCAGTAGAGAGAGCCATTATTGATTTCTTGTCAGGGTGAGTATCTTCATCTCTAGCCCCCAAGTCATGTCTGTTTCCAGTCCAGAATGCTAGACTTGTCTACTCTGAAGTCCGTTTTCGAAGTTTGTGAAGTTCAGCCTAATTGCTCCACCCTCACAGTGGCCTTAATTTCAGCCTCATCTGTCTTCAACACTTCTGACTGCCTTATGTTCCTTTATGAAATTTATTTCCTTTCTCTATTCTTACCTCTTTTAACTGACACTCTGCCTCTAGGTCAGCAAGGGCACAAGAGAGTGTCTTCCTACCAGGCACATTGTCTCCTATAACATTATCGTACCAAGGCAAGCCACTCAGTTACATCTGATGTTGGGAGATTCGTGGCCAGGTACTGAAATAGTAAAAAAAGCTGCTGCAGACTCAAGGCCATTATCCTCAAGAAAATATCAGGTAAAGTGAATATAATTAATATAAAATATTTCTAAAGTTAGAGATCTACTATTAGTGTTTTTTTCTATCTTTTTATAATGTAGAATCACCATTACATTATATAAGAAATTAGAACAGAGTGGGGACAATTTAATGCCAATGAGACCCCATTGAGATCAGGGAGCTGAAGAGAGCAAAAGTAGAAAAGGGTGGCAACATATTTGTGTGTAAAACCACACAAACGTGGATTAGAATCCTGACTCAATCTTCACTGTGTCACCATGGGCCAGGGACTTACTTAAACTATCTGAGTCTCAATTTTGATTTAGAAAATATAAACACAATAATAATAGAGATTTTAAAAATGGAAGGTAAAATATATAAATTGCTTACAGCATGGCTATGGGTCAAAGGCACATTACTCTCTGAAATTCTGTGATCTTAATATCAAAAGCCTGCTGTTTTGGAATATTTTAGGTGATGAAGCTACAGGCTTCTTTACTTTGGCCCTGCCATCCATCCCTAACCCAGTTGCTTACCATTCTCTATTAATGTACACAGAGTTGCAGCCAGTCACAGGGCTGAACACAGAGACCTGGCCCTGGTCTCCCACATAGACTACAGATGCTTCGTTGTATTTGCTCAGCTTCATCTTTTAGTACCGTCGCTCCCCACTACCTTCATCTCTCCTCCTTGATGTAGATCCAAGTCCTCCTGCTTCATGCAGCTTTCCCAGATTGCTCCATGCCTCAGTCACCTCACCATCCTTTAAATATTTATTACGGATGGAACCTGTAACTTGCCGATTCCCTCTATTGAGTCCTGATCCAGGTATTTTGGGTTATCACCAAAAAGAGTCACCATGGACTCAAAACTATGTCTAGCCACTGCCCCACTCTTCTGCCCCTTCCTCCTTCTTTGTCCATAATGCTGATATTTCATTAGGTAATGGTCTTTCCACTGGGTTCTGGTGACTTTGCATGACACCTATAATACCTCCAGCCACTCCTTGTGTGGGTAGCATATTATCCAGTGAATAATTGCACCCTCCTCTTCCCCAAACTGAAGAGTATTCCCGAGACAATGTGGAGACAAAGCCTCCCTCCCATTTCACTATCCTCTATTGAAGCACACACACTTTGTGCCCAATATCTTATTGATCTGAGAGTAATGTTTCCTGAATATTCATATCTTACCGAGTAATTTCAGTTCTGTGTGGTAGTTCTCTCCTTCTCTCTAAAAATCTGGTATAAGTCAGTGGTGAAAGGAAACATTAGGGACAGACAACTTTATTAAGGACAAAGTCACGAAGCTCAGTAATGCTCCTCTGAGCGCTAACACTTAGATATCAGGTCAGGTTTGTCTCCTCACTCTCTTTGTTTAGACTCTTCCTTCGGAATTCAAACACACCAGCTCTGGCAGCTGCCACCAAAGAACCTCAGCCTTTTCCAGGTATGAATCTGGAATAGACCTAATTTAGGCATATAATCTGAAAACACACTGTATTCATATCATTTATGGCATTCGTTTTACTCCTAATCATTTACCCCTTTATTTTGTAATTTAGTTCTTCATGTGGTTCTGTCTCATCTCTGCATCTAGATCATAGTGCTTTTTTTTTCAGGACAATGAAGGGAAGCACAGTGCTCCACTAGGACATAATAGATATTAATAAATATTTTTTTTCTGGGTGAGTTTTGAGGGAATGTTGAATGTAGTGGTAACCAGAATTTCTAAGTTATTTCAAGACATGGATGAAAGTCAAAGAATAGGCACCTGAAGATAATGCAAAAAGTGTGCAGAAAGCTCTCATTCATTAATTCAGCAAACCTTTATGGGGAAGCTACTAAATGTTTAGCACTTCATTGGCGTCTGGATTTCAATGTAAATAAGTTACAACAGTGGCCACAAGGAGCTCTCAGTCTAAGGAGTTAAATATGCTCAAAAACACAATTTGATGCCCCAATGACAGTAACAAAAACTTAAGGTAATACGAGAACACAAACATGCGAAGAAAGCAAATAATCTTAGAAGGTTGTGAGAGTAAGTTGTTGCAAATAAACACTTAGAACTACCGATGAAATTATTACATCGCTGGGAGGTCATTTCTGTGTGATTTCCTTTACATATAGCTACTGCAAGCTTAGTTCCAGTTGGGACAGCACTCCTTTTGCCCGAGGCCTTTGTGATGGTGGTGATGCTTTCATGAGTGTATACTTATCCTCAAATTCATCAAACTGCATGCACTAAGTGTGTACAACTGCTTGCATGTCAGTCATCTCTGAATAAAGTAGTCTAAAAAACAGACAACATCCCTTTGTTCTTCTTCATTGTGGATGAGTGAGGGGGAGGTAAAGCACCGGAAAGGTGTCTAGATGTCAAGGTGACTGGAACAGTTGGTGATGTTTTGGGAGCTGATCCTTGCGGACCCAGTGGTAAGGACACCTGGTGCTCTAGTACATTTCACAAAGGGTGACCGAATGGGAAAGTGCTGATGAGTGGGTAAATGCAATGTGCCAGACCAGTGCCGACCTTTCTGCAGTGAATGTTCTATCAGACAATTGCAAAATAGGCTTCCCTACCAGCCGCTTGGCCAGTCCCTGAATCTTCTCTGAGACGGTCAGACCTCAGATTGACTCATATTAGAACAGTTCCATTTTCTTATGTAACACCCATCGCACTTATGTCCTTTATTTTCCCGTTAATAACAGTGACAGAAACAATATAGTATTTATTACAATGGTTGCAACAACCCTTTTTAAAAATTTCATTCGATACAAAAAGACCTGGTCTACCCTGAAAACTGTGAAAAGCAGCTGCTTTAATTTCTTGCCAGACAAGGTGAGGGTCACTGAACAAAAGACAAGGTGAGGGCGGGTGCACGGAAGAAAGGGAGTGAAATGTACAAACACCCGAAGTGTGCTGTGATGTCACTCTTTGCCAGCAGGAAGACAATTTGATTTACAAAAAATAATAGAAACTACAGTTTGGAAATA
>VMDR010030254.1:0-12443 GCA_007922815.1 Macrotus californicus
TGTGAAATGGCTCAATAATTTTTGATTTATTGTTGCCCCTTGTGAGGCTACTAAGGGCAGTACCAGGAAATCATTGCTGTTGCTACTGTAGACTGTGTAAGCTCTTCGTTTGTGTATTTGTTTATCCTAAAGATTAACTATATTAAAATATTTATTATAACTCCTGCCCTTATTTGTGAATATTAAGAACAGAATGCTCAGTGAACATTTATTAAGGGAGAGATACTGGGAACACTTCAGACCAGTATTACATGCCCAGTTCTATATTTGTTTTGATGGTAACTAGGTAATAAGCTAAGGTTAGTAATAGAACTCAAGTCTCCTTAGAGTCGCTTGATTATTTAGTATAAATCGATTATTGATTAATGTAATTCCCTTTTTATATGTTTTTAAAAACTATCTTTAATACAGTATCACCTAGTATGTAACAAGCCCCATTAGAAAAATGCTTTTTTGAAAACTACCACTTCTATCTCTTATAACTTTACCATAAATGTTTCAGAATTTGGCAAACAGAATTTCCATGACCATAGTTTTGTCCTGAAATTACTTTTTTTCCTAAATATACATAAAATTGAATGAAGAACACTGTTCATCATACTGTCTGAGATTAGCGTCTGTGCCTCTACAACATTAAACAATTAGTTATTTCCACACCACTGAAAAAGTGATAACTTCTAGTAATTAGTAATGATCAGATCTAAACATAATGCAGTATAGCATGGCATTTTACTCTGACTGAAGGTTTCATTTTGTTTTTAGGATCATTAGAGGGAACTCTTGAACTATTCCCACTGTGACATTTTCTGGTTTCATGAGCCCCACAGAAATAGTAAGGTCACAGTGGAAGTAACCTTGGTTCACTGTGATCAGGAATTGGTGTCAACTGCAATTGTAGGTGAAGCCAATTTCATCCAAAGCTGAATGAAAATTAGGCAAAATTACTATTTTTATTCACTAGACAGGAGAAAATATAATATGGATTTTTTCATAGCTGTCTTTTTAAAATATTAACAGCCTTCATGTCTTTACATTCAGGCATCCTTAGTCTCCTGGAGCATGGAGAAGAGTACACATTTTCTCTGCCTTGTGCGTACGCCCGGTCAATTTTAACTGTCCCTTGGGTAGAGCTGGGTGGCAAAGTCAGTATCAACTGTGCAAAAACTGGGTATTCGGCCAGCATCACTTTTCATACCAAGCCATTTTATGGTGGCAAACTGCACCGGTAAGTACGTTTTAGTGATAACATGACTCTTATTCTATCAGTTTGATCTTTTATTATAACTCCTTATTTTTTTTCTGCTTTGTTTTGTGTGAAATAGGTTTAGATTTTTATTCATGTTTGTTTTTTAAAACTATTTCATGTTTCAGGGCATTCTGGAAGTCATGACCTAGATTCTAAAGTAGTGACAGATCTGCCCTGGCCATGTGGTTCCGTTGGCTGGGGTGTCGTCCCGTACATTGAAAGATGACAGGCTCAGTCCCCTGTCAGGGCACATGCCTAGGTCGTGGGTCCTGTCCCTGGTTGGGGAGCACATGGCGGGCAACCGATCGATGTTTTTCTCTCACATCGTTTTTCTCTCTCACTCCCTTCCCCTTTCTCCAAAATCAACACACATGTCCTCAGGGGAGGATTAAAAAAGAGGGAGACTTTTTCCTGTTAGACTTCTTCGCATTTGTTACGTGTGTAGTACTTCTCTGCGTTATGAATGGTCTCGTGTGCAGTAAGGTCAGAGCTCCGGCTAAAGGCTCTTCCAGGTGATTACAGAAATAGGATTTTCCTCTAGGAGTTTTCTGATGCCAGTTAAAGTAGAACCTGGCTGAGGCCTTGACCACATTTATTACGGTTTTAGGGTTCCTCTAGTATATAAATTTTCCTGTTTTAGCCTCAAGGCTAAAACTTTGGTCAGACACTCTCCCACGATGATTAGACATCTGCTGAATCAATGTGGATTGTCCGTTGGTGGTACAAAAGGAAGAGCTCTGGCTGAAGTCTCATCCACAATTACTCTTGTGCACTCAGGGGGCTTTCTCCGGTGTGAATTCTCTTATGTTACCTGAGCTGAGTGTTGACTAAAGGCTTTCCCACGTAGATCACATGCATTTCATTTTTTTGGTATGGATTCTTTCATGTTGTTTAAGGAGTAAATGATTCTGGAGAGTTGCCTCACAATGTTTGCCTTCAGGTGATTTTTGTAAAAGATTTTATTTATTTATTTTTAGAGAGAGGAGAAGGGAGGAGAAAGAGAGGGAGAGAAACATCCATGTGCAAGAGAAACATCAATCAGTTGCCTCTCGCATGCACCTGACCGGGGCCCGAACCCTCAACCTAGGCATGTGCCCTGACTGGGAATCGAACTGGTGACGCTTTGTGGAATGATGCTCAACCAACTGAGCCACACCAGTCAGGGTTTTGTATGATTTTTCTTCAGTGTGTTTTCTCTTGTGCCATTTAAGCTATGAAATTAATAATGTTTTTCTCCAGTGTAAGTTCTCCCACATGTGAGTAACTAATGACTGTAGACTTTTTTGAAATTATTATTTATCATAAGGTTTTTCTCCTCTGTGAGCTTCCTTGGGTTGGTTAAGAGATAGAATTCTTTTTAAGGATATCTCATATTCCACCCATATGGATACATGTTGAGCTAATGTTGAGCCATGAGTGGAAGCTTCTCCATATTCATTGCAATTCAAAGTGTTCATTTCCAGTATTAAATCTCTGCCACTGAGAAGGAATAAGAGGCTTCTCTTTGTGCGTATGAATTCTCTGATACTCTTCAGTTAAAACCTTATTCCAGATTTAGTACGCATCGTGTTACCTCTCTTGAATGGTCAGAATTTTCTTCTTTCGTAACAGCTAAATTAACTAGATAGTTATTCTGATTAAATTCTGTCTTAACTATGTTTCAAATACTGATATATGAATTATGCTTATGCAAGTGTCTCTTTATAACTCAGATTATAGTTTTGAGCACAGGTTAATTTTATCCCTAAATGCAAAATATCCAACCCTTTTTCCTGAACCTAGTGCTTTATCTTGCCTTAAATTATAATAATAGATACAACTATAATTTATTATATTGCAAAGACTACCTTAATGTGGAGAATCAGAATTCGTCTCCCAAATCGCACCATTGCTATAATATTTAGGTACTTGCTGGTTGCAAATATCCTGCATAGAAAATTTCTCCTGGTTTTTAAGTTTTTCTTCAGTACGTAGACTTGTGCCTTGGGGATATTCTCACTCTTCCCTTCATAGATCTTTCTGCTCCAACAGGGAAATTATGTTTGTTTTTCAGAGTTGACGCCTCATTGAGACTAGGTTACAGACATTCTCCAGGGTCACCACTTAAGTTTCTGTGGTATTCAGTCTTCCTGATGTGGTGCATGACCTCATTCTTGGGCTTCCTCTGTCAGCATTGTTAGGACCTCCGCTGGCCTCTGTCTCACTCTGTAATCCCTGCTGGGATGGGCAGAACAGTAAGCAAGCGAAGTGGAAATGTACTGAGGAGCCTGAGACCTGCCCATTGCTGGATCTCCAAAGATTTGGAGTGTGTGCAAGGCTGCGGGAGCAGGATAAGGTAGCCTGGTGGGAGAGAAGGCAGCCGATTCTTTAGTGCCTTTTTGCTCCTTGCATAGCCTACACAGACCTTTTATTCAAAAATGAATGGCTTCCTTTATTTAACCACTTCATATCCACAGTTTTCTCGAGGCAGAATCTATTTTAAAATAGAGTTTTAGGGACTTTAAAAGGATAGGGTAAGTTCAGGCTTCCTTTCATAATTGACTTAACATTCCTATCATATTACCTTCAGTGATTTTTTTTTTTTACACAAATTTTATCTGTATTCTGAAGGGGGCCAATTAAGCTTTCACGCATGGAAGTGATACATTTTATTTATTTTACTTACTTTTATCTTTTACAATAACTCAAACACAGAAGAGCTATAAAAACTGTCACGTACCATTTACCTAGATCACACCAACACTTTCTCGCTGCTACCATTGTGATTATCAGTCCCGAACCATTTGAGAGCTAATTAAAGGCGTCAGGACACTTTGCCCCCAAATATTTTAGCCTGAATTCCATAACAGTAAGGAAATTCTGTCATACAGTCACAGAACAGTTGTCAAATTCAGGAAACTTAACGTTGATATAACATTATTGTCTAATGTGTAATTCATATTAAATTGTTGTCAGTTGTACCGAATATTGGCAGTGTTTCTCCTCCTGGCCCAGGATCATGCATCACGTTTTCCTGTTCTGCCCCTTTCGTCTTGTTGAATCTGCAACATTCTCTCAGCTTTTTTTTGTCACTTACGATGTTGACATTTTTAAAGATTACAGGCCAGTTTTACAGAATGCCTCTCAATTTGGGTTTGTCTGTTTTTTTTTTAATTAGGTTCTGGTAATAATACATTTTGGCAAGGATACAATTGAAGCAATGTTGTATCTGAAAGTGATATATTTTAAATTTTTATTTTAAGAAAGATCAATCTGCCCAGGCTGGTGTAGTTCAGTGGATTGAGTGCTGGCCTGCGAACCAGAGGGTTGCCAGTTCGATTCCAGTCAGCACATGCCTGGGTCGCGGGCCAGGTCTCCAGTAGGGAGCATATGATAGGCAGCCTCACATTGCTGTTTCTCTTCCCCTCTTTCTCCTTCCCTTCCTCTGTCTCTAAAAATGAACAAATAACATCTTTAAAAAAAACTAAAAATAAAAAAGATCAATCTGGTGGCAGACAAAGATTGGGTTGGGGGCAGGGAGGTGGTGAGGGAATATTAGAAGTTGAGAGACCGGTTACAGATTCAGAATTGACAAACTTTAAGAAATGATTGGGGCCCTGGCTGGGTAGCTCAGTTGGTTAGAGCTTCATCCCAGTACAGGAAGGTTTTAGATTCAATCCCTGGTCAGGGCACATACAAGAATCAACCAATGAATGCATAAATAAATGGAACAACTTACTGATGTTTCTTTCTCCCTCTCTCTCTAAAATGTATAATTTTTCTAAATCCTTAAAAGAAAGAAAGAACTGATTGGTGCTCTGGCCAGGTAGCTCAATTATTTAGAGCGTTGTCCCTGACATGCCAAGGTTGCAGGTTCAATCCCTAGTCGGGGCATATACAAGAATCAACCAATGAATGCATCAGTAAGTGGAACAACAAATCAGTGTTTCTCTTTCCTTTCTTCTCTCTCTAAAAATCAATACATTTTTTAAAAAGAAATGACTGACTGGATATAGAAGAGGCATCTAAGATAACTTTGGGGGAGGTTTAAAGATTTTATTTATTTTTAAAGAGAGGGGAAGGGAGGGAGAAAGAGGGAGAGAAACATTGATGTGAGAGAGAGAGATTTCAATCAGTTGCCTCTCATACATGCCCCAACCAGAGGCTAGACCTGCAGCCCAGGCACGTGCCCTGACTAGGAATCGAACCAGCAACCTTTCACTTTCCAGGATGATGCCCCACCAAGTGAGCCGCACTAGTCAGGGCTAAGGTAACTTTGGATGATGTCTTGGTTATCTACGGCTGGTAATAAACTTCTCTAAAACATAGTGATTAAAACAGAATTCATTATTATTTGTTATAATTCTGTGGATTGATTAGACTCAGCTGAGTGATTCTTACATGGCATGTTTCCTGTGGTTTTAGTTGGATTTTGGTTGGGGCTTCAAACTAAGGGCTTGACCCAGCTGGATATCCAAGGTAGCCACTCACACGGGAAGCAGCAGATCTGGCTGTTGACCAGGAGCTCAGCTGGGGCTGTCAGCAAAGGGTCTCCAGGTAGCTTTCCCGCATGACTGGGGTGTCTCCTGTCTTGGCATCTGGGCTACTAAAAGGGAATATCCAAAACCCTTCCTGGCTTTTATACCTGGTTTTCATATGTTGACTTTTTAAAGATTTGTAATAATTGCAGACATACATCTCATTTTTGTTAGTGATCAGTCATTATATTTACTATCCTATTTCTTGGAATTTCTTACTTAAATTAACTTTTCTCCTTTCATACTCTTTACCTATCCACAAAGCCACAGCCATTGGATCTTTCCATTACTTGGGAGTATAACACTTTTCCTTAACATGGTCTGTCTTGACCGATACTTGTGGCTAACTCCTTTATTTCATTCTGACCTCCCTTAAGTGGTTTCACCTAATTTCTCATTTAAAAGATTCATATTAGAAACAGACTTCCCTATCTGGCATCTTTTCTTCCTTGATTTTATAGAATATTATAACTAAAACCTTTCATGCCTTTATTAATGGCCATGCCTCCCTCCTTAGATGTAGCCTGGGGTCTTGTTTAACCCGCTGTCTGCGATCAAAACAGACACATTATCTACCGTCTGCATCGGGTAGAAATATACGACCTTCCACTTGTCTTCCCTCATGCCCTCGTTTTCCACGGCTATCTCCAGTGCAGCCAAGCAGAACCACGCAACTACCGCTCATGCCCTGCACATCTCATGGCCCCATTTTCCACACTCACTTGGCGTGATCACCTTCTATACATAGCGGTGCAATGTCACTAAGATTGTGCCAGCTGCTGCTGAGTGGCACACTTGTCTGCATACTGGAGTACAGGGAAGGAAAAAGACTCTCTCTGCCTTCGGGAAGCTTTTAGTCTAATACTGGGATCCAGGACCATATCTTTGGAAAGCTTGTGTAAGGCTTTTAGGAAAAATTCATATAGAGAGTTGAAAATAAAGTCTTATTATAATAACTATAATGATGGAGGACAATATGGTGAGGCTGGGATTAGGAATTATTACACCTAAAATTAAAATTTAATTCTGACTGTTCTGTTAAAGTAAAAAAAAGAAACATGATGCTCAACGTACTTCTCATTGTCTGATAAAGGCAGCCTATCACTTTTTCAAGAGAGATGAACTATGTCCCTGGTATTAAGTTCTACAGGGATTTGTTGCAGGTATCCTTCTATAGTGGCATTGAGTAACATGATAGCGTCCTCTTTAGTGGTTCTGCATAAAATGTATTTACCCTTCTTGTGAATATTTCTTATATATACATCAATAAAACCCAAAGCTAAATTCTTAACTTTCAGCCCTGGCTGGTGAGGCTCAGTGGATTGAGCACTGGCCTGCAAACCAAAGGGTTGCCGCTTTGATTCCCAGTCAGGGCACATGTCTGGGTGGCAGGCCAGGTCTCCAGTAGGGGGCGTGCGAGAGGCAACCACACATTGACATTTCTCTCTCTTCTTCCCTTCCCCTCTGTCTAAAAATAAACAAATAAAATCTCTTTTTAAAAATCTTAACTTTCCATTAACAGAAGCTTTCTATAATGAAGCCAAATTCATACAGTCAGTGATTTTGATATTCCAGATAGCTATAGAGACAGGGTCTGGACAATGTAAAAAGCCAACCTAATGTCAGGTTTTTAGAAAGTGGGAGAGCAGATGCCTTCATCAATTAACAATTATTCTCACTTTAGAGATGAGTAGGACGAGAACTTAAGATTTAACTTTTTGGTAAGTGCCTTAAGGACTACGTATTCTATGTCACTGATTGGTGCCAGATTGAGATCTAAATGCTGTAGATATTTAGATACTCACTCACTTGTTACTTATGATTGCTCTCATGCTACTGTGACAGAGACAGTCTGGCCCCTAAGGTGCTTATTATCTGGCCCTTTACGAAAGAGTTTTGCCAGCCCTCTACTAGGCTGTTATGAGAATTATGAGCAAAATGAGGTGAGGCCCTTCTTTCTCCTTGAGCTCCTCGGCCTGCAGCTGCTGTGTGTGGTACTTGTTCCCTCCCCCAGCTCTCTTCATGCTGCTCTTGCTGTGTCACTGCACTACGCAGCAAGGACCCCGTCACCCAACGTGCGTGAACGGGGACCAGGGCTTGTTATTTGTCAAGTGGAAAGGCTGGTGAAGGAGGTAACAACGACTTGAGAGGTGGAGCTTTGCCAGTAAAACAGAGATCAAGTGAGGAATGGACCGTTGTTCCTCGGTTCTCAGAACACAGTTCTGGTGTGCGTGCGTGGAGGGAAAGAGGTAAGTGTTCATTGTCACAGCCTCACATCCCAGTTTGTTAGAGATTACTTTCCAAGGAAGGGAGCAGTGTTGGAAGTGGGATCAGAGAAGAAGCACGGATACCACAAGAAACGTTCAGTCGGGCAAAAGCCCTTAGCAGTGTGATTATGTTCAGACACTTCGAAGCATAATCCAGAGGCCCACTGCTGCTGCCGTCAGCTGACTTGCAGTCACAGTGTCTGTGTGTCCACGGAGCTTCAGTTATGTCCAGCGTTTGATCTTGCATGTTCGGTTTGCTCGTGGTCTTTAAGATCTGGTTCCCTGATCATTTGCTTGTTGGCTCCTACAGCTCTGTCTTGAGCTCCGAGTTTGTAGACCATTGACTTCCCCTGATTAAAACTGTGGAATTCCTAGATTCACCCATGCCCAGGCCTTGGCTTATACCTGAAAAACGCTACTTAGTATTCTTGAGCCATTACCTTCGGGTTTGGTCTTCTTGCATTCCCTTGTGACTCCAGGTAAACCGTAATCTCGGGCACACTGATTAGACCCTAAACTGCCCGCTGTTCTCTGAGCTCCGAATGTCTGTTTAGTCTGACCCTATTGTTATTTGTGTCCTTCAGTGAACATAAAATACTTCATTAGAAGTAATTAGACCTGTTCGTATTCCAGCCTTCATTTGAGCTGCACCCTATCTGTTAATAAACCAGCCAGATAATCAGCTCTTCATTAAACTTTGAACAATAGTAGTGTTTCAGTTCTGTGTTGGTAATGATTTTTGTATACCAGTGTTCTTTAAATGTTTCTGTTTTGTCAAGAGAATTTTTTAAATTTTAATGTATCTTTTCTGTTTTTCTACTGATTATTTGTCCGTTTTCTATATTAATTTAAAATTAGGCTTATGTAATTTTATGTAAAATTGATATAGCCAGAACTTCCAAATAGGGACTCTAAACTCTTAAATAAATAGGACTAGTTTTCAAAAGTTAGATTGTAATGTTGTAACATTTTCCGTGATAAAAATAAATGTTAATATTTTTCATATTCCTATTTAGTTTTAATGTTATAATAGTTTTGTAGCAAGCATTTTAAAGATCACACTTTGTAATCATTTATGATAATTAAATCTCTACCTTGATACTCAGTGTTCCTTCTAAAGATTAAAGTTGATGTTATTTGAAAAAATTACTAGGGAATTAATGTGACTTTGCAGAGTCTGACTTTGGCACCGACAAGTTGAAGCGAGCTGTGTAGCCGACTTAAAGAATTCACAGAGTACGTTCTTGGGTTTCAGAATCTGAAGGAAAAAGCAGTACCAATTTATAACAGCGTGTCTTTTTCTGTGTGTGCTTCTAGGGTTACAGGCGAAGTAAAGCACAACATCACCAGCACTGTGGTGTGCAGGGTGCAAGGGGAATGGAACAGTGCTCTGGAGTTCACTTACAGCAATGGAGAGACGAAGACTGTGGACTTGACTAAGCTGGCCGTGACGAAGAAAAGAGTAAGGCCTCTGGAGAAGCAGGACCCGTTTGAGTCCAGGTGTGTCATCCGTGCGTCCTGCCAGGAAAGAGTCATGAGCTCTGGACCTTCATCTGAGTCCTTTTAGTAACCTCTTATGTTGGGCAAGCCGTTTCACCAGGTGTGCATCAGTGTCCTCATCTGTGAGTTAAAAGGGTTTCGTCTGGCCTGATGCTCTTAAGCCCCTGTCCAGCTGTGGCATTACATGATACACAGTCACGTTTTTTAGTAAAAACTAAACACTGGTAAACTGGACAAAATGCTAACACTTAACACAAAGGATGACTATTATCCTTATCGTAGAAACTCTTACACATTAACAAAAATTCAGATGCCACCACCTCCAATAGAGAAATGGGCAAAGGACATAAAGAGGTAGTTCACAAAAAAATTTTCAGAAAGAGGTAGCTCACAAAAATAGGAAAAAAAATACCCATTAAGAAACTGAAAAAATGTTCAGTGTAATTAGAATTCAAAGAAATGCAGATTAAACAATAAGACAAATCCATTTTTAAAATAATACCTCTTTGGGGGGAAAGTATGAGCAAATAGATGTTTTTATATTGCAGGTGAGAAGGTAAACTGGGATAGCCTTCCTAGGGAGTGTTTTGTCAGCACATGTCGCAGGCCTACTGCGTTAGTGAGGGGCAGTCTCCACCGTGTGTTGACAGTGTTTGCTTCTGGACGGGAGTGCAGGGTCTGGACAGGAAGGAGACTTGCCTTTCACAGACCGCCCTTTCGTGCTGCTTCAGTATTGTATCGTGTGGGAGGATTACTGTGTCAATTTTTAAAAGAACAAAGAAAAACAAGGAAACATTAAATATCTTAAATTAAGGTCATATAAATGGAACCAAGTAGTTTAGATGAGTAAAGGGATTAGATACCCATCAAACAATGACTCGGGTTGGGTCAAAAAATAAAGCAGTGCTGATCGAAGTAAAATACTTTCCTAGGTAGTTATCCTAAAGAAGAGATTCCCGAAGTTTGGCCTGCAGACCCCTGGGATCTTTGAGATCTTTTCAGGGTATTTCCAATTTAACAAGATTTTTTTCATAATAACGTTAGCATATTATTTGCCTTCTTCGCTCCGTGGCACTTGCCTGGGTGGGGCTCAGAAGTCGTGTGGGGACCAGCGCTGCCGGGCCAGCACCGACCGAGGCAGCAGACTGCACTAGTTGTCCCTGTGTTCTTCACTGCTGTGAACTTGCCACTTTTACTTTTCTGTTTTCATTCATTTATATTTTTAAATGCCAGTTTCTTGACAAAGAATTTGTCTTAATATTCTGCATGACAAATTGGGAGTAAGCATAAAACACTGTGCTCAATACTGAAGTACCGTGGTTATGTGTTTCTGCTCTTGTGCAGTTGAGTTACAGGCAAATTGCTCTCCATGAAACACCCTTTTTGCTTAAAAGAATGATTCACAAACTACAGCTGTTCTAATTTCAGTATTAGATTTTTCTTGTGAATGAATAATGTGAACATGATACTTCGAAGAAAACAATTTGTGAGTACTTGTTACAAATAGTAAAATTTAAATGGAAACAACCTAAGTGTTCATTGATGGATATATAGATAAAGAACTTGTGGGGAGGGTGTGTGTGTACATACACATATATGGGAATGTTTTTCAGCCGAAGAAAAGGAAGGAAATTCTGCCATTTGTAATAATATGAATGGACCTTGAGGGCATTATGCATACAAAGTACGTCAGAGAAAGACAAATACTGTATAATCTCACTAGTAAGATTTCACTCCTGTGGAATCTAATGAACAAACCACAATAACAAGCAAAATAGAGACAGACTTACAGATAGAGACCAGGCTGGCTGACTGCTTTGGGGCAGGGCGGGGCCGGGGGGTGGGGAGGTTGGAGGCAGGAGGGACAGAGAAAAAGGACGACAGGGTGGTGATTGCAGGAGGTGGGTGGAGTTGGAAGACAGTGTCAGGGGGATAAATGGTAATGGGAAAGAATACAATAAAAAATAAACTTAAAACAAGAGGCAGAGACAGGAAGTCAAGGAATTGAATGGTGGTGGTCAGAAGTTACAACTTACAGCTATAAAATAAGTAAGTGCTGAGTGTGTAATATACTGCATCATGGCGACAGGTAACACTGTGTGGTGTATTGTGAAGGTTGTTAGGAGAGTAGGTTGTAAGAGTTCTCATAACAAGGAAAAAAGACTTTATTTATGTATTGTATCTATATGAGATGCTGGGGGTTAACTAAATGTATTATGGTAATTACTTCACAGTATCAGTCGGTATGTTATGCTGAACACTTTAAACTTACCCTGTGCCATGTCAATTATATCTCAATAAAACTAGAAAAAGATGTAAGCTTCAAGGCAAAATCAGAATTTTGGAAAACTTGCATCTGCCATAATGACCTTAAAAGCTTTCCAAGTAAAAAGTTTTCTGATGAAATCGGTGGTGATATTAATGAATGTGCTCTTTAAATATTACATAATAAAATGTCAACATCTGGAAGATCGTGGTTTAAATGATTAATGCATGATACTACAAAAGTATGCATGGGTAAAAATTTCACTTCAGGCACAAATTAGACCAATAGATTTCCATGTAGTAGAGTATGAAAAATTGATTGACATTTTTCAGTTTCCACTTTGCAGTTAAATTTAAAAAACTAACACTCGTGAACCTTTGATATAGTATCAAAGAATTGAATTATTTGAAAAATCTATTACAATAGTCTTTTCCAACTATATATCTGTGTGAGGCCATACTTAATATACTTTAAAAGAATATATCACAACAAATTAAATGTAGAAGCAGATGCAAGAACCTGGATATTATTAAACTAGATATTTAAGAGATATTGCTGATTATTCTCTTTGCTAAAATTTTATTAAGGATTTTTTATGTCTACACTCATGGGGGTGGGAGATAATCTGTTTTCTTTGGAAGAAAGTT
>VMDR010030255.1:0-12476 GCA_007922815.1 Macrotus californicus
CCTGTTGATGTGCTTTTAGACAGCACACAGGTTTGCATTTTCAGAACAGAGGAAGGATAGGGTTGTCCATTCTTTCTACACTTCCATGTTAGATAAGCCTGTTGCTCTTTATTAGGGTTAGAACCCACAGGAAGTAAATGTTTAAGAATAGAAGTTCATGAAGGAAACGATTCAAATAGCTGAGTTCTGAGGACATTTGCTTTTTAGCTAATATTCAGCTCAACCAACAATTTGCAAAGGCTTACTATAAGTGTAGCTCTAGGAAGAAGAAAGTAATAGGTAATGAGTATTATCCTTAAATAGAAACTAAAAAAGTTAACTCATTTCCTTGTTCTTTAACACCTATAACTTAGAGAGCATCAAGCAAATGATCACTACAATTTCCTCTCCAATCTCACTCCCTCCACAACTAACAAAAGATGACATTCCAAAATCAAGCTATTTATAAGCCTTAGATTTTTTTTTAAGAGAGAGGGGAAGTGAGGGAGAAAGAGAGGCAGAGATACATTCACGTGAGAAACATCAATTGGTTACCTTCTGCACATGCCCCAACCAGGAAATGGCATTTGTTGGGACAACGTCCAACCCACTGAGCCACACCAGGCAGGGTTAGATTTTTTAAACTCTTTTCCGTAGAAACAATGTTACAATACCTGGTAACCAGCCAAATTGCCTACTTATTCCCAAAGTGCCTTAAGGAATGGCTATGGAAACTAACCACTATGAGAAAAACTAACCAATATTGGAAAGTGCCGAATCTCATTTTGGGAATTAAAGATACCTTTACTAGTTTCAGTGTACTTGCCCATTCCCTGGGTCAGACCCAGGAATTTACCACTCTGCCTTCTTCTCATTCAGTTTGCCTCATCTACGGATTTTCGGCAGGTTTTTCTCTCTGGCTCCCTTAGCTATAGAATTTGGTCAGAACTTTCCACCTACTTTCATGTCCCTTTGGAACTGCACTGGTCAAAACAGTAGCCACTCACCACATCTAGTTATTGAACACTTAAATGTGGCTAGTCCAAACTGAGACATGCTGTAATTGTAAAATACGCATTGTAATTTCAAAGACTCAGTAAAATATCTCATTTACTTTCTCATATTATATACATGTGAGAGGATAATATTTAGGTATATTGGACTTAATAAAATATTTTTAAATCAATCTTACCTGCTTTTTCTCTTCAGCATGGCTACTAGAAAATTTTGACTTACAAACATGTCTTGCATTGTAGTTCACATTATATTTCCATTGGACAGCATTGCTTTGAAGATTGTCTTAGGAAAGGCAGTAAAGAGTATCCAAAGTCACACTGCCTAAGTTCGAATCTTAGCATCACCATTTACTACTCTGTAACCTTTGATTTAACCTCTTTCTAAACTTCCATTTTCCTCTGCTGTAAAATGTGGTAATAATAAAAAGCTACCTCAGAGGGCTACTGGTAGAATTAAATGAGGTAAAGTAAGGCAATTACCATGGTGCCTGACACAATAAATGTGTAACAAATAGTAATCACTACTACCACTACTACAACTATACTATTATTATTCACATGCTGAAAAAATATAAAACACAGGTGAGCAGAAAGAAAGATGGAGAGAGAGTACAAATACAAGCAGTCCAGAGAGAATGCTCTATTTAAGTTCAAAGGGGTAGTAGACCCATTAAGGAATAGGTCCACTGTGTCACAGTGGAACTAACTCTAGGCTGGCATCAGCTCCCAAAGACACTAGCCCATATGGAGACTTGCATTACTCAATGGCAGCATCTGGGTATTTTCAGGAGATTCTCTTTCTGTATAAATATGTCAGTGAGACTGTGGAAATACACAGTAAAAGGGCACTGCCACTCCTGCAGCCTGGACTTTGGGAGACAAGGAATTGCTGACAGTATCAGCGAGTTAGCTCTCTCCTTTGGCTACTAGTAACCTCATTTGTGAAGGAGAAGAAATGGCTAAAATTCCCTGAAGTATCTTCCAGCTATGAATAGTCTTCTCTTCTCTTTCCAAAAGCAGAGCAGAGCAAGAACAGCTACATCAGAGTACCACCACCACTACCACCACCACCACCACCACCACAAAACATCCAGCTTAAGCACAGACATTGCTCTTCCACTTGTTTAGTCTATAGTGAAAACCAGGGATTTAGGGTTGTTGGCTTTTCTGAGACCTCACTGGCTTTTCTCATATAACCACAGCTTTTACTACTAGAACTTCTTATATTCCCCTATCTGGCTAACTGCCTCCTTTTCCAAGGCTCAGAATAGGCTCCATGCCCTTCAGCAGAAGCCTTCACTGATATTGACAATCTATGTCAGGTACCCTTTTATATGCTCTGGAATTAGCTTCTGTCCCCCTCTATCACTGCCCCCATTATACTGTACTTTATTTTGTTACTGACTTGTCTTATTGGTAAGTAAGCTCCCAAAGGAAAATAACTGATACAGTGACTATGGATAATTAACAAACACTGAATGAACATCTTACTCATCTCTATATTGCCGGAATGTAATATAGTATCTGGCATTATTAAGTCTCAAAATTAACCAAAAGGCCATATAGAAATTAACAGACTTCACTTAATTCCAGATTCCAATATCTCACTGCTTACTTTACATCTCTACTTGGTTACTTCAAAGGTATTTCAAAACTCACTTTATACTCTATATTCTCTCTCCACTAAAAGCCTGTCCTCAAGCAATGTGCCCCAGTTCAGTGAATCTAGTTAGGGAAACCAGAATGACACCTCCCTCAACCTCACTTTCTATACCTAATCCATCAGCAAGTTTTGTTTTTTTTATTTTACCTCCTAAGTAAGCTCTCAAATCCATTTACTTCTTGGCAACTTCTATGCTACCATTCTAGTCCATATCACCATTGTCTCTCACTTGGACCATAACTTAACTCCTAATTGGTCTCCCTGTTTCCACTCCAAACTGCTGTCCGCATAGTATTCAGCCTGAATCTGTCAAATTATAAAACTGATTATGAACAGTTTCCCTACACTCCTCCCTCGACAGTTCCCACCCTCATTAAAGCCCTTTAGTGACTTCCCAAGGCTCTTAAGATAAAAGAATAAGGAAGACATCTCACTAGGCCTTCAAGGATTGAGGAATCTGGCTCCTGACTCCACAGTCATTTTCCTTAGCATTCCCTGACACTTGACAAGCTCCCTTATTCCACTCGGCCTTGGCATAAGGTGTTTCCCTTGCTGGGACCACCCTTCCTCTTTTCACCCTCCATCCCCCAGGTGTCCTCAGGCAGCCTTCCTTGACCTCAGTCTAGGCAGGGTCCCTTGTCATCTGCACTCATGACTGTTGTATTCATTTCCTTCATAGAGTACATCTCTTTGTATTTATACATTTCCCCCACCTTAGAGGCCATTTCTCTATACAAATGTTTTGAAAATGTAAATCAGATCGGTCACTCCATAGTTTAAAACACTGCAATGTCTCCCTATCTCACTTTAAGTAAAAATCATACCCTTTACCAAGGCCAACAGGGCTCTATATGAGCTATCACCCAATCACCTGCTGGAACTCATCCCCTACCTCTCTCTCCTGCACATTCTGTTCCAGCCACACTGGCCTTGCTGTTCCTTAAACACAGGCAAGCTTATCCCTGAACTCAGGGTCCTAATAATTGCCTTTCCTCTGCCAGAATGTTTTGTTCTCGGAATCCACACTACAGGCTACTCATCCTTCAAATCTCTGCTCCCTAATTACCCTATCTAAAAGAACTCCTACCTCAACCTACTTCTAACCCTCTACTCCATTTTATTTTCTTCACTGAACTTATTACCAGAAATAATCTCCATGAGTGCAAAGGCGCTGCCCTGTTCATCTCAGTGCCTGGAAAACGACCTGGTACACAATAGATACTTGATACCTGTATGAGTGCTTAAAGTAGCTAGTGAGGTCCTGTTTCAAATAAATGAAATCTACTGACATACATAAACAACATGGGTTTGAAGATTTGATACTAGTGGCTGTAATGGGCAGAATTTCAAGATGGCCCCATGATTTCCACCTCTGGTATAGATGTCCTATATAATCCCCTCCTCTTTAGTGTGGGCAGCACCTGTGAATATGGGATAGTCGCTCATATGATTAGGCTACCTTATATAGTTGATTGAAGAGATTTTTCTACTGGCTTTGAGTAAGTTACTATGTGAGAGGGGCATGTGGTTAGAATCTGAGATGAGCAGACTTCCAGCCAAGATGGAGGCACAGGTAGACACACTGTGAGCTCACACAATGAGCTTGGTGAAAGACTCAAGCACCAGATAAGATCAAAGCCCATGCAGATACCTTGATTTCAGCCTGGTGAGACCCTCAGCAAACAAAATAGCTATACCATGACTATACCTACAAAAACTGTGAGATAATACATAACTATTGTTTTAAGCTAAAAGTTGGTAGTACATCGTTCCACATTAACTAATGCGTAAACTAATACAACATAACTAATGTAGAAAACTAATACAATGGCCATCAACCCTATAATACTCAAAGCTCACACTTTTTATAACAAATATCTTGTTACTCCACTTACTACTCTGAAATAAAATTAGTAGGTTTAGAACATACTGAATAGATTTAGGTTTAAAAATCTAAATGTTTTTTTAAAAATACATTGGCTATAAGGGAAAAAATCCAAAGAAAATAATTAATAATAAAATAATATATTTCAAACGCATTAGAAAACAAAAATTCCCCTATAAATTTTCAAAATGCCCTTTGAGCAGAGATTATATTCACTGAGAACCTCTCCTTGCCAGGATCAATGTGTCTAGAACACAGTGGCTCCAAAATGGGAGAGTATTTGATCTAGTGTTAACCTAGTAGTTGCTAATTTTGTTCCTTTGTATATCATTGTTGTAAAGCATGCATTTGAAATTCACCTTAGCATTATATTTTTATCCTAACCTTTTCCAAAATGGACTTAAGAAGGTTTAAAAGCCTCATCATTTCCTTTTTCCCTTCTCTTCCTCAATTATTAAGTACTCACTAGGCACATAATACTGTTACTTGAAATTAATTTTCACAACTAAATATGCCTTTACAGCTTCTATTTCATTTCCCAACTCTCATTTTTCAGAGAATCACCATTATCTAGTGGCTCATTATACATGCTATAAAATATTTCATCCCAGCTGTGAAGTTGGTCAATGTAAATAAAGTACATTTTGTTGCCTTAATCAAGATTTATGATAATATAATAATGTAATTTTTAAAGGCCACATGCCAAAGTACTTCCTAAATTAATAAAAATACTTAGCACTTAACCCATAACACATTTTAAAATCATCATACAATCTTGCAGGTTTGTCCATGTGCCCAGGGCTAGTAACAATTGATGGAGAGCCTGTCACCAAGCCTATTTATTTGATTTATTTTACAGTAGCCTTCTAAGCCCACATACATAACAGGTACTCATTCTGTGATGGAGAAATAAATTATTTAGCCTGGACAACTTGACAGTGTTACTATTAAGTTATTAATTCACTGGATAGTTCTGAATAGTCTTTTTTTTTCATGGCCAAAAAGCAACACTATTAGTAAACAGTCACAGATTCCTAGAACCCTAGAGCTGGAAAGGACTTAAGGATCATAACCACAGCCTTTTACAGATAAGGAAACTGAGGTCCAAGGTCACAGCCATCAGTGGCAGAACTTGGGATAAGAAAAGATGAGGCTATAGAATTTGAATTTCCTATTTAGAAAATAAGGATAACCCCACCCCCAGTAGAGTTGCTATAATGATGAGATAAAATAAGATACAATAAAACACAGGAAATAACATGGTACAAAGCCTGACATTTAACTGCCATTCCATAACTATCATTTTCCTTCTCAGGGTTCCCCATCCCCCCAATCTCTCCCATCAGTTTTTTTTCTTTTTCTTCTTTTTATTTTTTAAACCAAACTATCACTTAGGATAATGCATTTTGGTGGTGATTTCCAGATATATATACTGCATCAATAATATATATGTCAGCAAATTATAGTCCATTTGGGAAGAGAAAGACTCAGTAGGACACTACAAAGGAAGCAGCTAACCCCCAACTCTCAGAAATTGAGTCTACACTCCCCAAAGTGTTCAAGGATTTTCAGCTTGTTGGACTGAGTCCAAACCAGCTTCCCCAAGGTTGAGAGCAGGCAGTGCTTAGAGTAATTTCTTCTATCCTGTGCTTCACACATAATAATTGGAATACCCAAGATTCACTTTTCCATCCTTATGTTCTTGGATCTCTCTGCACCACGTGACACTCTTGCACATGCCCTTTTTGAAACTCTACTCCCCTATCCTCTGTGACATTCTCCTTTCCTGGTTCTCCCTTTACCTCTATATGTCTATTCTTTCACTACTGTCTCATTTAAGAGTTGTATTTCCCTAGGCTATCACTTCCTGGTAAGTTTATTCTCTATCCTCCTGGTTTCAACTACACCTACTAACTTCCAAATCTATCACTAGGCCAGACCTCTCCTCTGAATTTCAGATTCATGTATTTGCAATATGATTCCACTGCCATGTCCCCACTGGCACTCAAATCAACATACTCAACTCCAAACTAGTCTTCACTTGATGTATATCTTCCTCTAGTGTCCTTTATTTTATCATGCAGTATCACTACACAGTAACCCATGCTAAAAACCTATCAATCTCCCTTGACTCCTTCCTCACCCTGATCCCACCCTACCTATTCAATTAGTTAGATCTCCTAATTTCACCCCCTAAATATTCTTCTAATTCAACCCTCTTATGCCTACCTAATAACTTGTATTCTACTTCAGGTTTGAGATACCTCTCCCAAACTACCTCAACAGCTTTTCAACTATCTTCCTGTCTCCCATTCTGTCCCACTCAATTCTATCTCCACTTGGCTTGCAGAGTAATCAATCGAAAATGAAGATACAATCATGCCACTCCCTGCTTCATATTTTTTTAATGAAGCTCAAAGTAAAAGGTTCTGGAAGATCCAAGATGGTGGAGGAGTAAAGTGAAAGCTACACTAACTTCCTCCCAGGACCAATCTGGAATTACAACTAAATTGTAGAAAGATCATCTTGAATAACAAACTGAACACTAGCTGGAGAGAAGCCTTACAACCATGGACAGACAGAAGAAAACACTTCACTACAATATGACTGGTAGGGAGTGTGGAGGAGATGCAAGAGGGCTCGCTGGACTCCCATGGGCAGCAGCTGAAGTGCCAGAGGAATATTTCAGTGGCTGGGGGTATTCCCCCTGAGAAATGTGGGTCTATACCCCAAGTTGGGCTCCCCAGCCTACAGCACCAGAGCCAGAAAGGAATCCAGATAACATTCAGCTATGAAAAAAGCAGCAGGGATTCTGTTAGCCAGCGAGAGACTGCTGGAGATGCAGAAAGCCTTTTAAAGGGCTAAAGCACAAAGTTTTGTCTGCAGCCACTTACCCTGGGTGCCGGCAAAGAGAGGGCAGAGTGGAATAGAGACGCCTGAGGAGAGTCTGGGGTGGCTCTGGGGAAGAGTACTGAGGGAACAGCCACCAGGATCCCTGTGCTGAGTCATCCTCCGTACTGCAGGAGCCATCTCTCTCAGGCAGAGCACTCCTCTCTGAATGGCATCAGCCTGAGGGAAAGCAACAGCCCACTGGCAGGAATTAATCTGCCCCACTCTCTGGTGCTTAGGCCTGACTGATGATTACCTATTGATTAGATTAACAACTAATAGGTTTTTGGGGGCTGATTAGTTTAGCATCTATGGTGGAACACATAGAGCAGCAGCCAAAATGGGAAGACAAAGAAATAGACCCCAAATAAAAGAACAAGAGTATTTTCCAGAACTAGATGAAATGGAAGTAAGCAATTTATCAGAATTTAGAGTAATGATTATAAGGATACGCAGCAGCATAAAAAAAGGGTCAGTCAGAAATAAAGAATGCAATTTCTGAGATAAATAATACAATGCAAGGAATAAAGAGTAGGCTAGATGAAGCAGAGAATCAAATCAGTGGTTTGGAAGACAAGGTAGAAAATAATCAGAGCAGCAAAAATACAAAACAATTTTAAAAAATGAAGAGACAGTACTAAACATCTTGGACAACATGAAGTGTAACAACATCCACATCATGGGAATACCAGAAGAAGAGAGTGAGCAAGGGATTGAGAATTTATTTGAAGAAACAATAACCGAAAACTCCCCTAATCTGTTGAAGGGAAAAGTAGCAGAACTCCAGGAAGCTTAGAGAATACCAAACAAGTTGGGCCCAAAGAGGTCCATACCAAGACACATCATAATTAAAATGACAAGGCTTAAGTATAAGGAGAAAATCCTAACATCTGCAAGAGAAAAGCTAGTAGTTACCTACGAGGGAGCACCAATTAGATTGTCATCTGATTGCTCGTCAGAAACATTTCAGGCCAGAAGGAAATGGCATGAAATAATCAAGGTGATGAAAAGCAAGGATCTATAACCAAGGCTACTTTTTCTAGGAAGGCTATCATTTAAAATTGAAGGAGAAATAAGGAGCTTCCCAGACAAGAAAAAGCTAAAGGAGTCTGTTTACACCAATTCGATAGTGCAACGTACATTAAAGGGCTTGCTTTAAGAAGAAGAAAAAGAGAAAGGAAAAAAAAAAACAGAGGAAAACAGTCTAACAGTACAATGGCACTACATACATATCTATCAATAATCATCTTAAATGTAAATGACCTAAATACTCCAACCAAAAGAGAGAGGGTAGTTGAATGGATAAGAAAACAAGACCCATACATATGCTGTCTTCAAGAGACCCATCTCAGATCAAAAAATACACACAGACTGAACGTAAAGTGATGGAAAAAAGGTATTTCTTGTAAATGGAAAAGAAAAAACAAGCTGAGGTAACAGTATTTAATCTGACAAAATACACTTTAAAACCAAGGCTATAGTAAGAGACAAAGAAGGACACTACATAATGATAAAGGGAGCAATTCAACAAGATGATATACCCTAGTAAACATTTACAACCCAACATAGGAGCACCTAAATATATAAAGCAAATCTTGATGGACATAAAAGGAGAGATCAACAGAGACAGTCATAGTTGGGGATTTTAACACCCCATTGGCTTCAATGGATAGATCTTCCAGGCAGAAAATCAACAAGGAAACAGCAGTCTTGAATGATATGGTAGAACATATGGATTTAATTGATATCTTTGGAGCATCTCACCCCAAAGCAGCAGAATATACATACTTTTCAAGTGCATGTGGAATATTTTCTAGGATAGACCACAGGCTTGGACACAAAACAAATCTCAATAGATTTAAGAAGACTGAAATCATATCAAGCCTCTTTCTCTGACCACAATGCTATGAAACTAGAAATCAATCACAAGAACACTGAAAAACACACAAAAACATGGATGTTAAATAACATGTTATTAAACAATGAATGGGTCAACAATGAGAAAAAAACATGGATGCTAAATAACATGTTATTAAACAATGAATGGGTCAACAATGAGAACAAGAACAAAATCAAAAAGATACCTTGAAACAAATGAAAATGAGAACACAACAATCCAAAATCTGTGGGACACTGGGAAAACAATCCTAAGAGCGAAATGCATAGCTTTACAGGTCTATCTCAAAAAAACAAGAAAAAGCTCAAATAAACAATCTAACTTCACACTTAAAGGAACTTGAAAAGAAACAACAAACAAAGCCTAATGAGAATAGAAGGGAGGAATATTTAAGATCACAGCAGAAATAAACAAAATAGAGTAAAAAAAATTGATACAAAAGAGCAATGAATCCAAGAGCTGGTTCTCTGAAAAGATAAAAAGGATTAACAAACCTTTAATCAGACTCATCAAGAAAAAAAGAGAAAGGACCCAAATAATTAAAATCAGAAATAAAAGAGAAAAAATAACAACCGACACCAAATAAATACAAAGGAGTATAAGAAAGTATTATGAACAATTATATGCCAACAACTGGATAACCTGGATGAAATGGATAAAAATCCTAGAAACATACAATCTTCCAAAACTATACCAGAAAGAATCAGAGAATCTCAATAGACGAACTACACAAAATGAAATTGAAGCAGTAATAAAAAAGCTTTCATCAAACAAAAGCCCTGGACCAGATGGCTTCACAGGGGGATTTTATCAAACATTCTGAGAACACTTCTTCTCAAACTATTTCAGAAAATTCAAGAGGAGGGAAGTTCCCAAACTCATTTTATGAGATCAGCATTATTCTAATCCCCAAACCAGATAAAGACACTACAAAGAAATAAAACTATAGGCCAATATCATGATGAATATAGATGTTTAAATCCTCACTAAATATTAGCAAATTGAATATAGCAATGCATCAAAAAGATCATACACTGTGATCAAGTGGGATTTATTCCAGAAATGCAAGGATGGCACAACAATCACAAATCAATAAATGTGATTAACCACAAAAACAAAATAAAGGACAAGAACCACATGATCATATCAATACATGCAGAAAAAGCATTTGATAAAATCCAGCACCCATTTATGATAAAAACTCTCAGCAAAGTGGAAACAGAGGGAACATACCTCAACATAATAAAGGTCATATATGACAAACCCACTGTCAGCATTGTACTCAATGGGCAGAAATTACAAGCATTCCCCTTAAGATTGGGAACAAGACAAGGATGTCTGCTTTCACCTCTCTTATTCAACATAGTACTGGAAGTCCTAGCCACAGACATCAGACAAGAAGAGAAATAAAAGGCAACCAAATTGGAAAGGAAGAAGTTAAACTGTCTTTGTTTGCAAATGACATAACACTGTACATAGAGAACACTAAAAATTCCCCAAGAAACTACTAGAATTGATCAATGAATTCAGTAAAGTAACAGGATACTAAATTAATATTCAGAAATCAGTTGCATTCTTATATGCCAATAATGAGCTAACAGAAAGAAAAATTAAGAAAAGAATCCCATTCACAATTGCTTCAAAATGAATAAAATGCATCCTAGGAATAAAATTAACCAAGGCTGTCAAAGACCTGTACTCAGAAAATTATGACACTGGAGAAAGAAATTGAAGAAGATACAAATAAGTGTTCATGGGTAGGACGAATTACCATCACTAAAATGTCCATACTACCCAAAGCTGTCTATAGATCCAATACAATTCCTATCAAGATTCCACTGACATATTTCACAGAACTAAAACAAATATTTCAAACATTTACATGGAACCACAAAAGGCCCACATAGCAACAGCGATCCTGAAAAAGAAGAACAAAGTTGGAGGAATCATGTTACCTAATATCAAACTATACTACAAGGCCATAGTAATCAAAACAGATTGGTACGGACATAAAAACAACAACATACATCAACAGAACAGAATAGAGAGCCCAGAAATAAACCCATACCTTTATACTCAATTAATATTCATCTGAGGAAGCAAGAACATACAATGGGCTAAAAACAGTTTATTCAATAAATGGTGTTGGGAAAATTGTATAGTTACATGCAGAAAAATGAAACTAGACTACCTTCTAACATGACACACAAGAATAAATTCAAAATGGATCAAAGACTTAACTGTTAGACCCAAAACTATAAAAATCCTACAAGAAAACATTGGCAGCAAAATCTTGGACATTGCTCATAGAAACTTTTTAGCAGATATATCTCCTGAGGCAAGGGAAACAAAAGAAAAAATAAACAAATGGGACGACGTCAAACTAAAAAGCTTTGGCACAGAAAGGAAACTGTCAACAATATAAAAACAACCCAAAGAATGGGAGAACATATTTGCTGATGCATCTAATAAGGGGTTAATATCCAAAATGTATAAAGAACCTACAAAACTCAACACCAAAAAAACAAACAACTCAATTTTAAAAATGAGCAAAGGACCTGAATAGACACTTCTCCAAAGAGGACATGCAGATGGCCAATAGACATATGAAAAGATGATCAATGTCATTAATCATCAGAGAAATACAATTAAAAACCACAGGGAGATATCATCTCACACCTGTCAGATGGCTATCATCAATAAATCAAAAAACAACAAGTGCTGGTGAGGATATAGAGAAAGGAGAACCCTTTTGCACTGTTGGAGGGAATGCAGATTGGTGTGGCTACTGAGGAAAGCAGTATGGAGACACCTCAAAAATTAAAAATTGATCTGCCTTTTGACCCTGCAATCCCATTTCTAAGAATATATCCAAAGGAACCCAAAACACTAATTCAAAAAAACATAAACACCCCAATGTTCACTGCAGCATCATTTACATTCACCAAGATATGGAAGCAGCCAAAGTGTCCACCAATAGATGAGTGGGTAAAACAACAATGGGACATTTACCCAATGGAATTCTACTCGGCTGTAAAAAAGAAGAAAATTTTACCCTTTGCAACAGTATGGATGTACCCGGAGAACATTATGCTAAGTGCAATAACCCACTCAGAGAAAGACAAATACCATATGATTTCACTCATA
>VMDR010030256.1:0-12451 GCA_007922815.1 Macrotus californicus
AAAGTGTGAAGATAAATGAGGACTTATTACATTTTCTTTTTATTTTTATAATATTGCAATGGTCTTCATAATTATTCATTACTTGTATGCATATGGTATTGCTATGAGCTAAGGAGAAGAGACACATTTTCCCTTGGTTTAACTGTAAATGAAGAAAGGGACATGCAGCTAGGGAGTTTGTTAAGAGCACCCAGGAGACAGAGACGTCATGAACCTGCTTTTCCACATCGGGTTACTGAGCTATGCCCTACAACGGTTGTCTTCGTGTTGTGCTCCCACTCCACCAAATAGGTTTTAAATTTTAAAATATCCCAATTTTACTACTAATTGCACTGGTCTTTGCCAATAGTTTTAAAGAGAAATTCAATCCATGGAAGAAAACTGCTGAACTCATGTAGTTGCTGGGTTATATGGGGATCATTTTTCCTAGGTGTTACATTTTTATAAAACTTGCTCCCTTATATTTGTCCCAAAAGTGAAGACTTTGGTTTTTCAAACTTGCTTTTTACATAAAATGAAAACATGTGTGACCCAAGAAAACCTACAATAGTGTGAGGGTATTCTGTAGGCCTGAGTATCTGTTAATACTATCTTAAAACCTGGAAACCCTTGTGCAATAATCTTAATTCCATTCCTCAGCATGGACTTATATTTTTCCAAGAAATGGAGAGAAACCCATTCATAACTTTCTATTGTTCAGATTACATGGAATCTCAGTCGCCTTGGCTAGCCAGACTTTTAGGATAAGAGCTAATCCTTTAAAGTGGAGGTTCATTAGAGCAAGCCTAGGAGGACAGCCAAGTAAATTTTAGTATTCTGGAAATGGAAGGGAAATTGCCAAGAAAATATAATCCCCTATAGATTCTCCTACTTAAAAGGCCCCCCCAAGATTTGAAACCTACCCGGTTGGTGGCAACAAGCCCAGAAAAGTGAGGCACCTGACTCTCCTAAGCTAAGAATCTCTGGAATGGGAGAGACAGGTAAGCAATGAAAAAGAGCTTCATTCTAACAGCACAGATGGCCCCTGCCATCCCCGCCAAATGGCTCACCAGGCCTAACAAAGGGGGCAGGTGATCAATCAGACTAAGGCTGAAATGACTGTTCTAAATAGTACTGGAAAGTGTGACAGGGATGGGGGAGGTGGATGGAAGCAGAAATAGTCAATTTGCGGAAAAAATATTGCCATCTCCACCTGGCAGCATGTCCTTTCGACATCTGCCTTCCTAGGGCTCTTGGACTGTCTCAGCCCTGGCAAGTGGAGATCAGGTGTTTGGGCAGATGATAAACTTAGTCCCTGCTGGGATGGAGGCCCAGTCACTGTGCCTTGTCAGCTCCACCCTGATGATCGATGATGGGGTGGAGGAAAGTCACCACTCCATTGGCCCAACAGAGTTCTCTTCCTCCCATCATAGAACCAATCCTGCAAACAAAAGTGGATGGCGTTCAAGTGTTACAAAGGGGTGGGGAAAGAAGAGAAGCCACTGGAAACATAGGTGACATTCGCTATGTATGTGACCAGTATATGTACTTCTCTCTGCTTTCCCATTCATTCAGACTCTCTGACCAAGGTTATATTCTCAGTAATTTCTATTTGGTATTCACTCTCTCCTCCGTCCCCGTTATCCTAATACTGCTCACATTTCTATACAGAAAAACATGTTGGCATAGTTCTTTTAAAAATAGAACCATGAAATATACTCCCATACACACCTTATTCACTCTAATTAACAAGAGAATTGAACAACCTCACATAGGATTGATCAGTTTAATTTCCCAAGTTTATCTTATTGAACTAGTTAAAATTCTTATGGGCACTCTGTCTTGTATTTTTTAGAAGGCCTCCCTGAGAGAGGGAGAAAATAAGTGGTTCTCCTTCAAGGCTACAGGTGAGGCATCAATGGGTATAACATTTCTGGAAGCCCTTTAACCATAAATGAAACATCCTTAGAGCTATATACATATACCCTTTGGTCCAGGAGTTCATTATCTGGAACTTTTCTCTAAGAGGGTAATAAAAGATGTGCATGATGATTTATTTATTAGGTTATTTATCAACACATTAGATACAACAACAAAATTCATATGGAATTTTTATTAAATTAGCTATGATGTAGTTATACAACAGGATTTTTAAAAGATTCAGCCATTAAAAGTAAAATTATCAAAGAAAATTAAATTATACCATTAGCAGTCAGTATGTCCTAAGTTATGTTGTGATAACAACAACAAACTCTCAAATCCTAGTGGCTTATGGAAATATAGGTTTTCACATTGCTTACACCACATGTCCATGGTGGGCGGAATAATGTCCCCCATTGGTATCCAGATCCAAATCTCTGGAATTCTGGGAATGGTACCTTTTGTAGGAAAGGGTCTTTGTAGATATGATTAAGTTAAGGATCTTGAGATAGGGAGATTGCTTTTGGATTATCCAGGGAGGTCCTAAATGGAATCACAGGTATCCTTATAAGAGGAAATGGAGAGATTTGACTAGAGTCAGAAGAGAAGAAGGCTGCGTGACAAAAGCAGAGAGGAGCAGAGTTGGAAAGAGAAGATGCCCTACTGATGATCTTGAAGATAAAGGAAAGAATCATGGGTCAAGGAATGCAACAATAGATTCTGGAAAAGGCAATCCCCAGGGTCTTGCCCTAGAACTCTCCCCTAGGGTCTCCAGAGTGAGAACAATCCTGCCAACACTCTGATTTTCAGGATTGTAATACTCATTTCTGGTCTCCAGAAATGTAAGAGAACAAGTTTGTGCTGTTTAAAGCCACCAACTTTGTGATGATTTGTTAGAGTAGCAATAAAAATCTAATACACAGGCTAACAGGACAGGAACTGCCCTGATTCTTACCAATTCCATGGCAGAAAGAAAAAGAGCTTTGCTGAGTTATATTCTGGAAATTAAATGAAGTAACACAAGTTACTTCCACTTAAACTTCACTAGCTCCACTCAAACCCTGGTGTTTCAAGAATCCCACCATGTACCTGAAATTAGGAGAACCAGAAATATTTAGTGAGCCACACTAATGATTATTCACCAGGTTGCAAATATGGGTATTATAACAGTCAGTGAAAATCAGGTAATAAATCATTTTTATGAAACAATTGTACTGCCAGTATGGGGGGAAAAACAGAAATATGTTCCCACTCTTCCCATTAGAGTAGCAGGTATGCAGTAGTAGATAGTGTACAAATTTAAACCTAATAGTTAGATCCCACTATTTATTTTTAAAAAGGGTAAAACTGGAAATTAAAGACTATCACAGTTTGAAGGGTATGAGAGGAAACTGAAGACCAAAGAGATGAAAAAACTTATCTAAACAAACAATTATGTAATGCTGGACTCCAGGCAAAACTTCAGCTTTTTCTGATTCAAAGGGATTTGTTTTTTCAACCCAAATGCAAAATCCAGTTTTTTGCTTGTTAATACATTGATAATTTCATATTCTTTTTTATTTCCCTTCCTATTCCAAAATTTCAAAGATGATTTTTGGCATAATGGGGAAATATATTCTTTTTCAGGAAGACGATGACAGAGTCTGGTAACTTGCTTACATCCTGGTAGCAGAATAGCATCTTTTCACTACTGCATCCAAGGATCTTCCTGCATACCTACAAGGTATCTTTTAAATAATGCCAATAACTTCAATCAAAAGAACAAAGTGGTGGCTTGATATGGTGTCCTTCTTGGAAATTCAGGTACACTTGTTTGCTAGGCTGCCACAACAATATAGCACAAACTGGGTAGCTTCAACAAGAGAAATTTATTTTACCACAATTCTGGAAACTAGAAGCTTGAGATCAAGGGGTCAGCAGGATTGGGCTCTTCTGGGACTTTTCCTTGGCTTATAGACAGACGTCTCCTCTCTTTGTTGTCACAAGGTCTGTTCTCTGTGCATGCCTGTGTTCTAATCTCTTCTTATAAGGACACTGGTCTTATTGAATTACTGCCCACCCCACTACCTCACTTTAACTTAATTAATTAATGACCATCTCCAAACACAGGGGTGGGCAAAAGTAGGTTAATATACTAGTCATCATTACTTAAAAGATAAATCATAAGTAAGGATACAAAATAACAACAATAATAAGACAGATAATAATAAATAATATGATGTTAATAAGTAAAAGTGCAAGAATAAGCTCTGTGTTTCTCATACAGCTGTAACTCTAATTTTGCTTACCTTGCAGAGTTACACTCTGACACACTGGGGACTATGACTCCAACATATACGTTGGGGGTGTACGATTCAGTCCAGAACATCAGAGTTTTAAGGAAGATTGTTTACTGACATACACAAAGTCTCTATTTTTTTTTAATTTTTGGAAATGTTACATCTAAGAGAGAAAATGTCCAGCAGAACTTAGCCTTTAAATGTCATCCTTTGAGACCAAAATTTTCCTGAAAAAGTGCAAGTATGGATATAGATGTATATTTAAATTAGTAGACATGTTCTGCAGCTCTCTTCTTTTTGTAAGAGATCTGCATGCAAGCCCATCGATCTTCCCCAGTGTCTCTCCTACAAAACAGCATTTGTGGAAGGCAGAGGCTTCCAAGAGAAAGGCAATTTTACCTTATTCCCTGCTGTAACACACAGCAGGTGTTAATTTCTTTGTTATTTCAATTGATAAAAATGCCCCTAGTGCTACAATGGCTCTGGGCACACTTACCAATGTGCTATTTTCCCCAGTTTATTTAAAAACCTTACCTTGAGGGTCTATTTGTTCAGCCAAAATTTTGTATCCCAATTGTTACTGGCTCATTCTTCCCAGAACATGAAGTGAATTTCCAGGGCCAGTGAATTCACAGGACAAAAATCATACCACAGTAAGCCCCAGAACTCCCTCCCCCCATGTGAATTGGTGCCATTTTACCAATTTGTGGAGAAAGATGCAAGGGCTTCAATTTCCTAAATAGTGTATGTGTGTATCCCGTTCAAGTGCTTACCAAATAGATCTAATTTGGGGCCCCTTGAAATTTTTGTGATTTAAATGCACAAACAATGGTTCATGGGGCCAGCTGCTCAGTATAATAGAAAAGGCTGTCGCAGCTGCTTCTTTTATCCAGTGAACAAAATGGTTCTGGTTGATAGTTTGTCCACTTTAATCTTGGGAAGGATCAAAAGAATCTGTGAAAATTCTGTTCCAGTCCTTTGAATACAAACCAATTAAAGCTCTGGTCAAAAACAAGGTGGCCTCGGAAGCAATGTCTAGGTTTCCGCGGTGTCCTACCTGGCTCTGACGCCTAGAGGACCCTGTCGTTGTTACTGTGAGTCTCACGAGTCTCCTCTGTCCATTGGTGGTACCTACACTCTGCTTCACAGTTTAGAAAACACAGTGCACATTTCATGCTTACAGCTAATTGGCATCAGAAATAGGGAAGGTTGATTAGTACTTATCCGTACCACATGAAAACCCTGAGGCTTAAAGCCCCGACCCCCTCACAGCTACAATGAGAAGAGAAACAACACTTTTTCCTGAGGGTAGATGGGTAAAGTAGATGTGCTTTTGATATCTCCTCCTGCTCCATGATCTATAGCTTTATTAAAAAATGATGCCAACTTTTGTAAAGTTTGCAATAACCAGCAAAAAATACTAAAGCCAAATATCATTTATCCATACTAAAAAGATCCAAGGATAACATAAATAATTTATCTCTCCAGACAATTCAAATCCTATTTTGCTTCTGTGTAATTTTATTTGAACAAACAAAATAGCGTGTGAAATCATCTACAATGTCTAGTTTCTATAAGGTACTCAGTATATATTGGTTGAATCTAAAACTGTTAAACCTATTTTTTTCTCATGAGGTTTTTGTCTTTGTTTTTGTTCATTAGTTTGTTTTTTCCTCCATAACCTTTCCCCTTGTAGCGTGCTCCATGACTCACTGCTCGAGGGTATATCAGAACCCAGGAATGGAAGCAAAAACTGGTGGAACTCACTCTCAGGACATGAAATAGCTTCCAGTGTTACATTTAGAACATTTTCCATTTCAAGAAATCTTACTGAAGATCTAGACAAAGTAAATATTATGTGAATAGTGTCTTAGATGAACTATGTGATCAAATCTCATTATTTTTGGCCTTTAAATATATTAGGTTGTATTTGACGATATGCTACTCCATAATTATTCCTAAGCAGCTTTATTTACATGCTTCTTGTAAGAAATTTTAAGGCAAGATATTTGAATTCTTATATTTTTCTTTCTTTCTTTCCAACTAAAGCATGTAGCAAGGGGAAGTGCAGAGGATAGTACAAAGAAAGAAAGTGGGCTTTGGAATTGGGGTTAGAAGACTTGAATTTGGAATACTGGGGATTTCACTCATTTGTAATCCAAAGAGTCAAAGCAGATGAAAGAGACCTATTATGGTGCAAGAACTATATAAACGTTAGTTCTTATATGAAATAAACCCTAATTAGCTCATCTTTAAAACTTTATTTCCTTTTGGGGTACACAGATATGTAATATTTCAAGGCATCCTTTGAAGTTTGATGTGGTCATATGTCTGAGTTATGACCAATGGGATGGATAGTAAGTGACAGCCAGACTTTTGGGTCTGACTCATAAAGCTATCCCATGAAAGTCTCTGCATCAGCTGGCTAGATGTTAATGTTCAGAATAACCTTGGAAACTATGTCTTGAAAAATGATAAAACAATAGACTGACAGTTATGGGGAGTTGTTGGGGGTGCTATATAAGACAGGTGAGGGGTTAAGCAAAAGTATACTGCAAATCTCATAGACCAAGACATCAGTGTGGTGATTACTGAAGGGGTGGGGTGAGGAAGGAGAGGGTAAACGGGGGATACCTAGTGATGGAAGGAGACTAGACTCTGAGAGGTGAACACACAATACAATACACAGATGGTGAATTATATAATTGTGCACTTGAAACATAAAATTTTCTTAACCAATGTCACCCCAACAAATTCAATAAAATATTACATAAAAGAAAAGAAGAGTTATAGCTTTCAATAGCCTGAGTACCTGAAAAGCCACTTGGAACAGAGTCCACATCTCATACTAGTAACCAATGGACTGTCAATAAGTGGGGACTAAACCTCTATTGTGTTAAAACACACACACACACACACACACACACACACACACACACGGTGGAGCAAAAGTAGGTTTACAGTTGTTTGTATGGAAAATAATACAATAATAAATAATAATACAAGAATAAACTTTGTTTTATGTACTCATAACTGTAAACCTACTTTTGCCCCACCCTGTATATATTTGGTCCAGCAGCTGTATAGACTAACCAATAAAGTATTAATAAATGTTAGTCAATATCATTTTCTTCCAATACCTGTAGTTATTTTCAGCCTTTCTACAATGACAGCACACTCTCAAATACTAGAATTCTTTGTAGCACCCTTAAAAGAATTAAAGGACCTCTGCTGACTATAGTTGTTGCTGACTATAGACACAAGTCGGCAATAACTATAGTGCAATTGCTCCTGCAATATAACAGCATTAGCACCTATAAAATCACCTAGTTATTGCACGGTTGGGTTGGCCAAGCTTTAGCCTAGTATGGTCATTTGTGTGATCCTGGCTACTTTCCTGATTTTGCTTTCATATTTCTCCAGGAGGCAAATCATTGCACATTCTGGTAACTATGTGAACTGTGTTTTAACTTATAGGCAAAGCCAGTTGTGCTGTGCACACCACAATGCCATATGACCTCTCAAGCTCCATGGATACTTGAAAAGTTTTGCTACAAATACATGGACTCTCAGTCACAACAAAAATATAGTTTCTACATAATAACTTGGTCTCACCCCTGTCCTAATGATACTCACTGAGGGTTCAGGGCCTGAGTCCTTTAAGGAATCCCTCACTGACTTTGAAAACCCAAGTGATGCACAAAGGGAGTTCAGTGTGGGCCTGGCAAATCCAGCAGTGTTGGTTATTTCAAGGCATGCATCACGAGCTGCAGCAGAGGTGATTAGAGAGTCCCTCCTAATTTATTCCACAGCACACTGATCAAAAGATTAGCTCCAGCACCCTCTAAAATAGAAAGCTATTTTAGTTTGCAGTTGCTTTCATATTTCCTTTGAGCCTCTATCTTTTATCTTTTATCATATTTTGTGCCTGTTTCTTTTATCTTATACACTTAACTTATGACTCCTAATTCATGTTTATCACTCTAGAGTGCCCTGTATAGAACCTGGACAAATTAGGAGCTCAACAAAGGTTGATCTGTTATCTTCTCATGTGAACATAACCAAGATTACTGCCCTTGGTACCAGAGCCGTGATTTTCAAAGCACATTCCCATACCTTGCCCACCATAACTCTGTGAAATCAGAGGTGCAAGATTCCCATTTAAAGATGAAGGAGCATAAGCTAAGAAAGATCAATCACTTTTTAACATTTCCATGGCAAACAAATGGCAGATCTGAAATTACAATAGGTCCACTCTTTCTTAATTTCTAACGTAGTAATCATTCTACTGAATCACAAACAACTACAATATTCAAGCTGTTCTGGTAGTGATAAGGCTATAATAGTCTTTATCCTGAATGATTCACAATCATGTTGGTATCTTAAAAATATCCTCAAGAATAAGCATGGTCAATAAAAAGAAGAGCTATGGCTTTTCCCCTCGTGGTCCATTTGAGCATTTTTGAATGAGTGCTATTTGTGAATAAACCCAATTTTATGGAGTAAGTTGATCAAACAATTGCAATAGTTGGCCATAATGAGTAGGACAGCAATGGTTGGTTGAGTCAGAATCACAACTTTTTCACCCAGATGTTTAAATGAAGCTTCATATCTGTGCAGAAAGGCCTTTGGAATCTGTCAAAAACTGAAAAGGTAAAGATGGAAGGGGATCCTGCCTGAGAGAACATGGAATATTAAAGAGATTATAAGAATATTATAGGTGACTTGACAGAGACTAGTAGCTAGCAAGCCAAAATTTGTTGATCCCTACATCTCCAAATCTCCCATGCAGTTAGATGTGTTTATCTGAATCAGGGCCCTCAAATAGGTTATAAGCAAGAATGATATGGGCCACATCTAAGTCTGGTCTATAAAATCCCACTGATTGTGGACCACCATGAATATTCCCAAAGGAGTAGACACAGAGGCAAGCAGCTGGGACCCCTGTATGATCACATGGAGGAGGACATTTCTGTCATTTTATGTCCATGTCTCAGTTTCTTTGTTCCTTCACCTTAGTTTGTCCTAACTAATACCAGTGACCAACAGAAGTACATAAAGTAGTAATGAAGATAGCGAAAAAACTGAGACAATTATTGGTCTTTTGTGGTATTCAGCCATAGGGAAAAAAAACTATTTTCAAAAGGAAATTGGTTGATAAAAATAAAGCATCATTTCAGAATGTTATTATTCATTTATTTGAAGATTGAACTATTATCATTTATCATCAAGGTGGATTTTAAAGACAAAGAAATCCAAATTATATTTTCCCCAAATATCTCAATATTTTATCTAAAGCTATCTATACTGAAGTGTACAAGGCATTCTCCAAAAGTAATGATCATGACTTCCTATGACTAACTCGAGAAATTACAAATTATTTATGACATTTATAAAAGAAATAGAATCAATTAAAATTTGAATTTTATAACACTATATATCATATCTACTATATCTACTTAGTTTCATACACATTCTTTCTAGCTAGGTAGCTAGCTATGCACCTACCTACGTACTTACCTATCAGTTAAGGGCCCTGAAATCAGACTACCTGTGTTTAAATCCAGCTGCATCACTATAATTCAAGAATTTATTTTATGCCAAGTCCTTCACTCACAAATATTCCAAGTGTAGACTAGAGAGCAAGAGCAGGGACACATAATGACAAGAAAGAAAACCATGTGTACAAGAGAGGAAAACGCTCAGCCTGTCAGTATTAGAAGCCTTGTTTGGGGAACCAGGGAGAGATGAGGCAGCAGAGGCGGAGGGGAGTAGATAATTGATGAAGAGCCTGAAATGCAGAGGAGTCAGATTGGACACCTATTATTTACATCACTCTCTTCTGGCAGTTGTAGGTCCAGGTTTAGTTGGTTTCTTTGGCCTAGAATTCTCACCTGAAGGCAGGAGGGCCTGATTTAGGGGCAAAACTCTGGAAGTGAAAGGTATGGAGTGAATCAGGGAAAAAAGTTCACAAAGGAAGTCCTGCGCACAGCTGGGTGACGTCATGTAAAGAACACATGGTCAAAATAACCCTGCCCACATTATGCCCTGGTTGCGTGCTGGACAGCGGTGTTATAACACAGGGAAGTCAGGAGATGCTGCTGTGGATAGAAGCAGTAACAACCCAACTCTGCAGCCCTGCTTTCCACATCTGCAGAAGACTTCGTGTGATTTCTGCACAGTCCCGCCTGAGCACAGGAGGCTGGGGTGGATGGTCTCACGGGACCCCATCCAGGTGTAGAATTGCCTGTTTCAGTGAGTCCAGCCAACAAAGGGCTCTCTACTCAAGTCAGCTGACCAGACTGTGACAAACAACTGTCTGAGAAGCCTGCCAGGTGAATTTTGCAGTGGCTCCCAGCCCTCCTTTCCCAGAGCAATAGCTAAACCCTGTGAAAAGTGCTGGGGCTGCAGCCACCTCACCTCAGCGAGCCATTGTGTTTTTCTGCAGCTCATGTCGGCCTCAGCACTTGCAGCAAACAGTCGGCGGCAGAGCGCACGGCTGCCTCACCACATGGCTGGCTAATCAGGGCCTATTATGTCGTAGAAAGCTGCACTGATGTGCCTCTTAAAATTTTACCACTGACACACCTACCATCTGACACCATACAATTAGCCCTATGCTCTTGGAGTCCATGGTAGCAGAAATATTACCACATCAGAGAGATTGTTATTTCAGATTCAGAGCAGCCAATGTACATGCAGGGTTCCTGTGCCTTCGAGGGCAAGGATTGAGGGTGTTAGTCTTTATTTTGCTGAAAAGTGTTAATTTTCCAGAGCATTTTCTCCTAAGAAAACCACTGTGCTATATTGTCATCTGATTCATTACAATATATCCTACTGGGAAATGTTACCCCTTCTCTAGACTGAGAAAATAGCACCTTGCTGAGCATTTCTTTCTGTGTTTGACTGGAGAAGAATATCTGTTTTGGGAGCTTTGTGACATTTCAGGCCACCAGATAATCATACAGAAAACCTCCATGACATCTCTATGTGGTTTACATTCTCATGTTGTATCCCCAGTCCAATGTCCCCGATCCCTGCCACAAACAACACACACACACACACACACACACACACACACACACGGACACAATCACACAGAACACCACATAGGCACACACAGACAGAGGCATACACACACACACTCATAAACACACAGAAAACCACACAGACATAGAGGCATGCACACACACTCACATACACAGACACACAAAGCTACTCAGACACACAGACAGGCACAGACATTCATACACCAGAGGCCAGACGCAAATACAATTCAAAGCAGACAGACAAGACAACACTACAAAAGTAAACTTTCAGAGAAAAATAGTGCTGGAAGTTTTTTCAAGCATTCTAACCAGACAAGGAACTAGGTATAAAAACTATGAATTACATTCTAATGTTAAAAAAAAAATCAGGGCTTGTGATATACCATGCCCCAGTACAATTTTGAACAAGAAGGACAGAGCATTAAAAACTTTGGTTCTTAGCACATTCCAGATACAAACTTGCCAGGGGCATTGAGAATAGCCAACGTGACAGGAGTTTTCTAAGCTGTGACCTAAGCCACTGTACTTCCTTCCTCCAGCGTGATGTTTTGTTGAGGGGAAGTGAGTTTGGGGCATTCTATTTGCTTACTGTTTATTCCAAGTGGCAATGTGAGTTCACTGGCGAGGGGCGTCTGTTAGACATGGGCAGGGAACTGACGGTTTTAAGACAATGCAAAATAGTCTCACTGGTGCTGGGTTTTTAACCAGGGAATAAGAAAGTTTCCCCCTTCTCCAAATCTGTTTGTATCCACCTGTAGTCTGTGCAACTGAGGCAGCTCTCCTGCTGTAACTTAAAAAACACAAAAGCTGAACCTTCGATACAAAGACATTTCAATAGTTGTTTTCTGTCATTGTTTTGGTGGTGGTGGGTCCCCGTTCTTCTCTCTACTTCGGCTGCTGTTCTGAAACCTGCAACATTTCTTAGGAAGTGCCAACGGAACATTTTTTTTTTTTTATTTTGCTGAATTTCCAGCTGGAACTTTTAGGAATTAAAATGTCCCAATATGCCAATACTCATGCTATTTCTAGTCATGTTTTGAATCAGATTTGACTAAGAATATAGACATTCAGATTCTGGCAAAAAGAGAAAAATGAGAGTTTCTAACTCTAAGAAAGAGAGGAGAGGGGAGGAAAAGGGAAAGAAGGGAAAGGAGAGAAAAAGAAAGAAAAGAAAAAGAGAGAGAAAGAGTAAAAGAAGGAGAGAGGGAGGGAGGAAGAGAAAGA
>VMDR010030257.1:0-12453 GCA_007922815.1 Macrotus californicus
TTCCTACAACTGGAGAAGTAACTCAGAAGAATATTTGCCCCATAGATAGGAAGGTGATCATGAAAAGATGCTGTGAGGACTAGGTGCAAGCACCATAGCACCTGCTGGAATGAAGCTCCAGGCCTGAAAGGAGCTGGGCTTGACCTTGTGAGTTCTCCTTACAAGGTCAGGTTCCTTACCTCCACGGGTCTAAGCAGTTTCTAAAATCTCTTCCAGTTCTAAAACCCTCAATTATCTATGTATTTCATTTCCTCTGCTAATACTATACTCAATGACACCTACCATTAACAGCTAGTAATAAAACCCCAAAGTTTCCCTTCAAAGAGAGCTTTTTACCATTCTTTCCTTTCTCAGGAGCATACAGTTAGACAATGAAAGCAAAATGAAAGCTTTTACTCCTGCTTTCTCTGGGCAAGGCTTTCATCAAAAGGCTGATAGGGTACACTGGCACCAAGTTATCCCTTCCACCTAAATTACTTCTTGGTGAAACAACTTCTTGAAAGCTACATTCTTTGTTTCAGGAAAACCAAGGTCCATTAGTGACAGCAGTAGAGATAAATAAAGCCAGTATTGCACTATTTTTCAGGCCCAGGTACAGCTGCAGAACTTAGCCAGGTGTGTGGGCAACACTGAATGTCAGAGACATAGTGGAGAAGCAAAGAAAAATGTGAAAGGCTGGGGAGTGAGAAGGACAGGTAGAGGGAGAAGTACAAGAGGAAACTTAAGGATAAGCAAAAAGAAGTTCATCTATTCATGATTACCAGTTGGGTACTTTCTATGTACCAGGCTCTGTGACAGATTCTAAAGATATTCAGAACAACATAGACATGGACCTACTTAAAAATGGACAAGAAACAGACTTCTGGCCAAGATGGAGGCATAGGTAGATACACTTTGCCTCTTCACACAACCAAAAGAAGGACAACAAATTTAAAAACAAAAAATAACCAGAACTGCCAGAAAATCGAATTGTATGGAAGTCCGACAACCAAGGAGTTCAAGAAGAAACATTCATTCAAACCGACAGGAGGGGCGGAGAGGACGTGCAAAGGTGGTGGCTAGAGGACCAGGTAAGGGAGGCAGCAGCTGACAGACCAGGTGGTCCCACATTTGTGTGCAGATAAACTGGGAGGAACAACTAGGGAGTGAGACAGATCACACAATCCAGGGTTCCAGTGCAGGGAAATAAAGCCTCAAAACCTCCGACTGAAAAAACCTGTGGGGATTGTGGTGGCGGGAGAAACTCCCATCCTCATAAGAGAGTTCATTGGAAGGCCCACAAGGTCCTAGAACATACACAAACCCACCCACCCAGGAATCAGCACCAGAAGAGCCTGATTTGCTTGTGGGTAGTGGGGAAGTGACTGAAAGCCAACGAGAGTTGAGCAAGTGGCATTGTTCCCTCTCTAACCCCTCCACCCCCACATATAGCACCACAACGGAGCAGAGGGTTGCCCCACCCTGTCGAATACCTAAGGCTCTGCCCCTTACAATATGACAGGAGTGTTGAGACAAAAAAAATGGCCCAAATGAAAGAACAGATCAAAGCTCCAAAAATAGAGCCAAGTGATGAAGAGATAGCCAACCTCTCAGATGCAGAGTTCAAAACACTGGTAGTCAGGATGCTCATAGAAATGTCAGAGTATGGTCACAAAATAGAGGAAAAAGTGAAGGCTATGCAAAGTGAAGTAAAGAAAAGTATACAGGGAACCAACAGTGAAGGGAAGGAAACCAGGACTCAAAACAACGGTTTGGACGAGCAGGAAGAGATAAAACATTCAACCAGAACAGAATGAAGAAACCAGAATTCAAAAAATGAGGAGAGGCTTAGGGACCTCTGGGATAACTTTAAACATTCCATCTGAATCATAGGTGTGCCAGAATGAGAAGAAGAAGAGCAAGAAATTGAAAACCTATTTGAAAAGATAATGAAGGAGAACTTCCCCAATCTGGCAAGGGAAATAGACTTTCAGGAAGTCCAGGAAGCTCATAAAGTCCCAAAGAAGCTGGACCCAAGGAGGAACACACCAAGGCACATCATAATTACATTATCCAAGATTAAAGATAAGGAGAGAGTCTTTAAAACAGAAAGAGGAAGGAGTTACCTACCAAGGAGTGCCCATAAGACTATCAGTTGATTTCTCAAAAGAAACTTTGCAGGCAAGAAGGGGCTTGAAAGAAGTATTTGAAGTCATGAAAGGCAAGGACCTACATCCAAGATTAGTCTGTCCAGGAAAGCTATCATTTAGAATGGAAGGGCAGAAAAAATGCTTCCCAGATAAAGTCAAGTTCCAGGAGTTCATCATCACTAAGCTCTTATTACATGAAATGTTAAAGGGACTTATCTAAGAAAAAGAAAAGATCAAGACAATGAACTGTAAAATGACAACAAACTCACAAATATCAACAACCGAACCTAAAAATAAAAAAAATAAATAAAACTAAGCAAACAAGTAGAACAGGAACAGAATCAGAGAAATGGAGATCACATGGAGAGTTATTAGTGGGGAGGGAGAGAATGGTGGGGGAAAGGTACAGGGAATAAGAAACATAAATAGTAGGTACAAAATAGACAGGGGGAAGTTAATAGTATGGGAAATGGAGAAGTCACAGAACTTATATGTACGACCCATGGACATGAACTAAGGAGGGCGGGGGAATGCTGGTGGGAGGTGGGTGCAGGATAAAGGGGAATAAAGCAGAGAAAAAAATGGGACAACTGTAATAGCATTATCAATAGAATATATTTTAACAAGGAATGGGCAAGAAACAAGTATAGGCATACGTTTCATTGCTTCGCTTTATTGTACTTTACAGACACTGCATATTTTATAAATTGCAGGTCTGTGGCTACGCTACGTCGAGCAAGTCTACTGGTGCCATTTTCCAACAGCATTTTCTCACTTTGTGTCTTTGTGTCATGTTTTGTTAATTCTCACAATATTTCAAATAATAATAACGAAAAATTATGACTAACTGAAGACTCAGATGGTTTGCATTTTTTAGCAATACAGTATTTTTAATAAATGTACATCCCTTGTTAAGACATATTACATACTCAGTAGACTACAGTATAGTGTAAACATAACTTTTGTATGCACTAGGAAACAAAAAAAATTGTGAGACCTGCTTTACTGTGATATTCATTTCATTATGGTGGTTTGGAACCAAACCCTCAATATCTCCTAGGTATGCCTGTAACTAATCAAAATTTTAACAAATGCTTTAGAAAAACAAAGTGTGCACTGCATCAAATAACCAGAAGCTACAAGGTCAAGGTTTCCAAATTGGGCTGGAATAGTTGATGAATTAACACATTCCCAGGTTCAACCAGGGAGTCTGGGGGAGTTGTTGAGACTGGAGTGAAAACTGGGGTTAGAGCCAGTGTTTGGCAACTAAGCCAAGGAAATCCCGGCATCTACATTCAGGTGAGGCTCATCTCAGGAATAATCTGAATGGACATAGAACTGGCTGGGTGTTAGGTTGATGAGTTTCTGTGGACTGGCCAGGCTGCAGTGGGATGTTCGTGGAGCCCTGCCCTGCGTGTTTCAGTGAGTAGGAAACACCAGTCTTGCCCAGTACTGTGGCTCCTCTCCTCCCATTTACACTGGACCCCTCCAGCTGGTAGGAGCTCTCCTAGCACCACCACTTCTGGCCCATTCCATGCATTCACCAGTTAGAGTGGAGGCCTACTGTATGCCAGGCCTCCTGCCAGTCTGTGAAAATATTAGTGCTGCAGAAGGCAAGGAGCTTATCATCTAATTCAGAGGTTCCCAGTGTGTGCTGTGGCACACTCTAGTTCTCAGTACTTCATCCACTCAGTAGTTCATCCACAGCACCCTTGGGCCAAAAGAAATTCCTATCATTCCCTTTGTTTAGAAGTTAGGTCCAAACGACTTAGTAAGTATTTATGTCTGAACAACTTGGCTTAGTTATTTGAAGTAGCTATTTGAAGACATGCCCAAAAATTTCAAGAAAAATTAGTATTTTTGTTTCACTCCAGGATGTGCATGCCACACATGTGCTAGCATAATGTGTGTCGAGCACTACATAACTTCTCAAACCTTAAAATCCGCTTGGACCCCGCCCTCCTCGTTTCCTGTTACACAGTGATTTTTGTGTGGTTTTGGACTTTTCTCACAACTGTTGAAAACCCAGCTTTACAAAGATATTACATCACTCAAAGAATTGTACTGGAAAAAAACGTAGTATAAAGTGAAATCATACACTGTCTCTACTTACATGCAAGATGTCAGGCCAATGACCTCTGTTTTCCTCAGATATTTAAAATATTCTGTTTATCTTTATAAAATTTTTTCTCATTGAGAGTTGACAGTCGACAGTCAAAATTATATTAGTTTCAGGGGTTAGACATTTATACGTTATAAAGTGATCACCCCGTAAGTCTAGTAGGTACATTTCTATAATAGGTATTATCAGCTCTTAAAAAGTAGTACTGGGGGAGTTTCATCCTGTGATGAAAATGTTCCATATTTTCATAGAGGGGTGAACAATCAGGTAAAACTCACCTAACTGCGGACAGATGGTAGTGGATGTGTGATAGAGAGTAGCAGAAAATGTCAAGAATCTAGGTGGTAGCTATAGCAGTGTTCGCTGTGAAATTCTTTCAACTTTTTGGACATGTTTAAAATGCCATGCTAAAATGTTGGAAATTTTTTATTTAATTTAACCCAACACTTAAGATCTGTACATCACACTGTTCATGATAACTCAGAAAAGAAACTGGGGCAAAAGTGAGGAGGGGGGCGGGTTAAAAACGGAATATAAGTTAAAACAGTAATTCTTTTGGATGCTAGATATGGTTGTCCTGGGTTTAAAAAAAAAAAAGCCGGTAATGCTCGGTAACTGGTTCTACTGAGCAGGTAAGAACTAACGTCCGCCCTCGCGGCTATGAAGGGTAAGGACTGCCTTCTTCCTAAACAACACCTTCTTGCACCGGACCCACCTCGCTCTTTCTAGCGGGAGCGCCTGTGTCAGGATCGCTCAGGCTCCGCGCACTTTCCCGCAGCCTCCAAACCTGCGGAGCCGCGCCGAAACCCAGACCGCAGGGCCTCACCTGGCGCGGCCCGACGAGCGCAGGCCAGCTCGGCGGGTGCCCGCCCCGCGCCGCGGCAGAAAGGGGCTCCGCGCAGCCCCGCCCCCGAGCTCGGCCCGGCCCCGGCTCCCGCCTCCGCAGGGCCCCGCCTGGCACCGCCTCTGCGTCCCGCCCGCGGCGGGCGGCGTGAATCCGGGCCCGCCGAGGCCGGCCGCGATGGCTGCCCCAGCCCTGGCGCCGGTCACGCGGCAGGTCGGCGGCCGAACCGCCGTTGCTGCGGACCCCAGCGGCGCGGAACGCGGGCAGCCGTTGGCGGCCGCCGTGGCCGAGCTGCCCGTGCTGGACGCGGCCGGGAGGCGGGTGCCGTTCGGCGCGCTGTTTTGGGAGCGCCGGGCCGTCGTGGTCTTCGTGCGGGTGAGCGGGGGCCTGGACGGCGCGGCGGGAGGGTCCGGGGTCGACCGCGGGGCCCGCCACTAGAGGCGCCCTGGACGTGGAGCGTCCTCTCGCGTCCGGTGACCGGAGGGACGCCGAGCCCGCCAGGCCGGTGCCATTTTCTCAGCGCGCGAGGAGGCCTGGCCGGGACGGGGTGCGGCCCAGTCTGAGTGCGCTCTGGGCGCCCCGCGGCCACTCTGCCCACCCGCCGCGGGTGTGGAGCTCGAGGCACGCGAAACGAAGTACCCGGCCTCTCTGGACCCCGAGGGCGTTCGTGGCTAACTTGTTCTTCGTGCCGCCTTGGTATTTCAGCATTTCCTGTGTTACACCTGCAAGGAGTACGTAGAAGATCTAGCCAGAATCCCCAGGAGTTCCCTACAGGTAAGCTCCTGAGCGTGAGCAGCAGCACGCCCTGCTTCGGGCGACCGTGCGACAGCCAGCCGTCGTTTTTGAGTGCGGTGGCGTCAGGGGTGGCGCGCGCCGCCTCTCCAGCCCAGATGACCCCTGTCCCGCACGTCTCCCCAGCACCGCCCGGGCGGGGAGAGACACTCCAGACGCCTGTTTCGGTCTTAATGGGGGGTGCTGCCCGTTTATGAACATCCAACCATAGTGGTAGCTTTGATGTTACCTCCTAGCCTGCCTGCTCACAGCTGTTGAATGGTAATGGCCCAAAGCACGAATGCTGGCAATTACTCGTATTTCTTTATTTTTGTAATAAAAACACTCCCAAACAGTTGTTCCTTACAGGAAAATATTAATATATCTTAAAGGTGGAAAACCGTATTTGTACACATTCCACATCCCTGTGACAGGCAAACGCGTGTTTTTCTTCAGGTGCCTACAGGTTGTCCCCAGATGAGCTTTTGAGCCAAGTCATTAGGTAGCCTTTGTAAAACTTTGTAGCCTTTGTAAGAACAGTTGGGATGTGAAAAAATAAAACTGTTTAAATAACTCTGCTTTGATAGTTTTTATTCTTTTTTAAGTACACTTTTGGGGGGAGTACAGACAATTATTGACTATATTATTTTAAAGTTCTTAGCAGAAGATCATCTGAGTTAAACGTTTTAGCATATATTTCTTTGCTTTGACACACAGAATTTTGCTGTTTATTCCATTCTTCTAGAAGCCTATAGATGGCATTAGAGTGGAACAAAAAGAGTTGGACAAGGGGAAGTTGTAGAAAACATAATTTCTAATATATGTACATGTGTCTTTTTCTCCTAAAGGAGGCAGATGTCACCCTTATAGTGATTGGACAGTCCTCCTACCATCATATTGAGGTAAATGTACCGCAAATTGAAAAACTAAAAATTTATGATTTTAAAAGTATATGATTTGAATAAAAATTATATGATTTGAACCACTAACTATAGGTTAAATTTGCTAAGATTTAGTTTATAATTACTTTTCTCTCACTTATTTCTTATAAAAATCCCAAATATTTTCTTTTTGTAGCCTTTCTGCAAACTGACTGGGTATTGTCATGAAATCTATGTTGATCCTGAGAGAGAAATTTATAAAAGATTGGGAATGAAAAGAGGTGAAGAAATTACCTCCTCAGGTAACATGTGACGTGTCTCAAGGAGAAAACACTGATGGTGTATTTTTCCATTTGAATCCGTGCATGGGGAAACAAAGGGGTAAATTCATAAATCAGGCTGCTTTTTACGACTCTGGTAAAGTGGTCCAGATGCACCAGGCTCTACAAGATCCATTGCCCAGGTGTAATGACATGGAAAGCTGTGTGTAAAGCACTAAATGGGGCAAAAAAACAAGTTCCAAGGCAATGTTTTCAGTAAGATTACAGTTTTGTGAAAACAAGAACCATTCCACCAGCGTGAAGGTCTGTAGTGTGCATGTTTGAATACAATGAAAAAGGTTTTAAAAGATGTTGCAGTGCTTACCCCAAGGAATGGAAGTGAGAAAAGTGGCTTTTGTATGTTTTTACAATGAGTACATTTTACTTTTGCAATTAAAAGAAAAATAATTGCTTAAGCTAATATATTTTTATACCTCTTCGTCATGACTTTGAATACTCTATGTTCTTTAATTGAGGAAATCTGTTTTCATTTGAAGCCCAGCTCAAAGGGGCTCTTAAATAGCTCTTCAAGCAGAGGTAATTGCTTCCCTTATTGTATTTTATTAGCACCTTGTACTTCGTTATGTACTTAGTTATTACATGTAAAGTGGCCGGGAGTATAGTTAGTTGAATAGTATGATGTTTTATTCACCTTTATGTAGTCAACATTCCCTGCCCTTAGCACAACAATTCTTTTATAATTAATAGAGTTTAATAAACTTTAGTTTAGGTGAACTGTTAATATGTATTTTAGGTAGGAAAACCTTGGCTTCTGAAATGCCAAATAAGAGAACTCAACTTGAACTCAAATCCTTAATTCTCAACAAATACTATTGAGCTCTTGTTTGTTGACAACCCCTGTGTTGGATGCTCCAAGAAGATAGTGATGAAAGACACAGCCCCTGCCGTTCCAAAGCTCATAATCTGCTCTGAGTGACAGAAGCAAACAGCTAATTACAACCCAGGTTAAGGGCCTGTGAAAGAGAACATGTTCTGGTAATACTGTGCCTGAAAGGTGAGGGGAATGAGTATCTGGGAGGGCTTCTCAGAGGAGGTGTTGTCTCAGCTCAATTTTAAAGGAGTTAGCTGGGTGACATGAGGCGGGGAAAGGGTGCTGCTGGCAGAGAGCACCTGCAAAAGCACGCAGGCATGCTAAAATCTGACTCTTGAGAAGAAGTGCACGGCCCTACATTGGGCCAGAGTCTAAGAGCCAGTTTGGGAATCGGTGTGAGCCAAGGGACAGGTTGTAGCCGTTTATGCCGAGTACGGGGTGACAAGCCGGAGAGTGTGGATTTGTTCTGGAGGCAGTGGGGGAGTCATACGAGTATTTGAGATGGACAAGTGCTACAGTCCCATATCCACAGTGGAGAAGGCATTGGAACTCACCAGCCAGAGCCAGTTTGTGACAAGATTGTAGTAATAGGCTCGAAAGAAATGACAGGGCCTGAAGTAGAGGTGTGTGGACAGGAGAGGATGGATTAGGGAGCTCTTTATGAGACAGGGTTGGCATGGTCCACTTGCTGATGTTTTTAAAAAAGGCAACTTAAACTTTATTGAAACTATTGAGGAGCTAGCAGAAACAGAGTTTGCTCTTCTCTCTTGAGTGTAGGGAATTTCAGCAGTACCAATTGTGGACTGTACTTCTTGGACTGTAACAGGCTCCGCGGGTGTGAGGTCCCTGCACCGTTTAGCACTTGAGCTGTAAACTGCAGTTTTCACTGTAGTAACACCTCGCCATACATTGCCACAACAAAGACAGAATTGCAAAGAAAACAAGTGCACCCCAAACAAAATATACCCTTGTGATTGTAAGAGAGGGTGTAGTCAAATCTTTGAAACTTCTTTGAGCTGTGTGAAAGCACCGTATTTCCAAATGGAGAGTAGTAAATTTTTATAAAATAGTCTTTAAAAGTTTCTCCCTGAAACAGTACGAATCTCAGAATCAGTCTCAGAATAGTCCTACGTGAAATCAATACACTAAAAAATACAATACAATTATAATGTTAAATTAGTGGGACATTTTATAAAGAAAAAGAGTAAGAAAATAAAGCCATTAAATGCAAGGGAGTTACGGGTTTCCCCAATAGTATTTCATTTTGCCTTATTTGATAAGAAGCCGATTTATGATATTAAATCCATAGTGATGACTATAGGTGCCAGATAAGTACAATGAGGAAAACATGCCTCTTATAATATTTACTTAATCAAGTGTTTTAAGCTGAAATTCTGATCTTGGGTCTAAGAATCAAAGTAAACAGGAAAGAAAACTGAAAAATAGGAGTTTTATGCATAAGAACTAAATTCAAACTGGCAAAATCCGAGTCTGCTTCACAGCGAAGATTGTTAAATTCTAGGTTGTGGAATCTCCTTCAGTTGAATTTCTAGTATTACAAACATATCAAGTGACCCTTTCTTTGGACATAAGGAGATAGTTTGGATTTCTGAACATTTATTGTAGGCATAGAATCCTGTAAAACAGTACAAATGTCTTTTCCTCATGTCTTCAGGCTAATGAGCCTGTATTTGTTTCTTGGTAAGATGAATGTCCGTTCCCATGTAAACATGAAAGAAATAGAAGAGTTCAAGAGATAGAGGAAAATAATAGGTACTGGGAATATTAAGAAATCAGGCAGGTCAAAGGCAGCATAATCATCAACATAAAAAGTTAAAAGCAAGTCATAAAAGACAGGAATAGGAGAAAAATAAGTTACATGAAGGATAAAGTGACTGAGTTTCTTCACTCAAAGAGTGGAAGTAAAATATCAGTCAGTGTGAGACAGGAAATAGAAAAACTGACAGCCAGGGAAAGATGGAGCGGTAGCTGCCATAGTTACAGCTAACCCCCAAAGTCTCAGTAGCATAACATGGTCGAAGGTTATTTCTTTTTCTTTTCCATTTCAAGAAGGGTGCATCTGTGTGGGTGCCTTGTGTCCAAGTAGCAATTCAGGGACATGATATGGAAGGACCCAGGCCCCTTCCATCTTGTGGCTCTGCCATTTTCAGCCCAAGGTTCCCGAGAGTATAGAAGAAACACGGAGAATCACTTGTGGCAGATTTTGGGAGCTGGCACACATCCTTTTACTCATTGGTTAGAACATAGCTGCATGCCATACCAAACTGGCAGACTGGGAGATGTAGTTCAGCTGTGGGCCCAGAAAGAAGAAACAGGTTTTGACCAGCATATGACTGTGCTGCAATGTCTCTTGAGAAGGAATGGAGCTACCTATATGTAGGTTGGAGACTAAACAATGTATGAATAGGGAATTTAAAAGGAATGCACCACCAGTTGGAGAAGTCTGTAGCAGACAGCTTTCTGTGGCAGACAATGATCTGGGTCTGCCATCACTTTTTCCTTTCAAGCAGAAGTCCTCAACCTGGGACAGTTTTTCTCTCCAGGGGACATCTGACATTGTCTAGAGACATTTTTAGTTGTTACAACTTGGTGGATGGTGGGTGCTATGGCATCTAATGGGTACTGAGGTCAAGGGTGCTGCTAAACACCCTACATTGCACAGGACAAAGAATGATCTGGTCTAAAACATCAGTAGTAAAAGGCTGAGAAATTGTTCTTTGTAGAAAAAAAAAGACAAGTCAAAAGTTAAGAGGACACACAAAAAAAGAGAATGTTTTATAGAAGTACTAACATTATCTTTTTAAATATCTAATTGAATATAAAATGATGACATCTAAAGACGCTTTTTAATATTTCAGGACAAAGCCCCCATGTAAAGTCAAATATACTGTCAGGAAGCATTTGGAGCCTGTGGCGGGCAGTGACTGGCCCTCTCTTTGATTTTCAAGGAGATCCAGTTCAGCAGGGCGGAACCCTCATTTTAGGTCCAGGTAAGCATCAAAGCCCAGACCCAGCAGGACACTTCTCATGCCTTTTAGAAGTCTAGAGGCCTCCTGCTTTCTTCATAAAATGACAACCCATAAAAACGGGCAACTTGACATGGTACCATTCAGGATGCTGTGCTTTTGTAGGGGGCACCTTTTGTTTCCAAAGACTTGTGTGTACTTTGCTGTCTGACTGTTGGATGTAATGTGTCCATCATTCCATGCCCGAGTGTTTTCAGATATTTGGGATAGGAAAAAGCCAATCTTGGATTGGTGAGCTGTATATGGTTATAACACTCCTGAAAAAGCTCAGCGGAGGTGAATATTTCCAAATAGGAGAAAGTCGTCCAGCACTTTTTTTTTTTCAGTCAATAGATGACTCAGTCTAGGTAATTATATCTGTCTAAACTAGGAGCCTTGCTCAGTGTCAGACAGCAAGTCAGCCTCAGGGACAGCTCATTCGGTAACAGTTACTATAAACTATATGCTCTGAATAGCTTTATCGATCCGTTTGGACCACCTGAAATCCCTTTGGCCCCACTCTGCTGAATGGTTGAGGGTCGAATCTTTACCATGTTCAAGTATTGCAGTCAGGGATAAACACCCACTCATGATAATGTCAAAGTGCCTATCACTATATTGTAAACTATTTTTTCTTAGTTCTTCTTCCTCTTTAAAATCGCCTACATTTGTCCTGACCGGTGTGTCTCAGTGGGTTGGGCGTCGTCCCACAACGTGAAAGGTTGCCAGGTTGATTCCCCATCAGGGCACATGCCTGGGTTGCAGTTTCGATCCCTGGTTGGGGCAATTAATATTTCTCACATCAGTGTTTCTCTCCTCTTTCTCCTTCCTTTCCTCTCTCTCTAAAAATAAATTAAATTTAAAAAAAAATAGTCTACATTTGCCCTAGCTAGGCGGCTCAGTCAGCTGGAATTGTCCCATACACTGAAAGTTTGAGAGTTCGATTCCCAGTCAGGATACGTTCCTAGGTTGCAGGTTTGATTCTCTTTCGGGGTCAGTACAGGAAGCAACCAATTGACATTTTTCTCTCTTTCCTTTCCTCTCTCTCTAAAATCAATAAGCATAACATTGGGTTAGGGTTACAAAAATTGTCCATGTTAGTAAGCATAGCTTCTAAGAGTTATAAAATTTAAATTTACTTTAATAAATTCCAGGTAGCTAAACAGAAGTCTTTAGAAAGAGGATTTTTGATGAAGCATTATAAATGTTGGGCTTTTTGCATCTGGAACACTACAGTTAACTAAAATCTGTTATTTACTCTCCTTCTCTCTCATGAATTTACATCAGTCAGACTAGCCAAAAAAGAAGCCGTGTTTTATGAGAATGAGTCCTATCAACTAGCCCAGAACCACATGGAGCTGTATTTCTGAATGACTCATTTCCATCTGCAGACCCAGAAGGCGTTTTTCTGAGTCCTCAAGTCCACGTCCTGGCATCATTTGACCACACATTCAGGGGTGTAAGAATGAAGGGTGCAGGGAGAGTGTCATTTGTGTCCCAAGTTGAGAACATACTTAATAAGGAGATT
>VMDR010030258.1:0-12427 GCA_007922815.1 Macrotus californicus
ACTTCTGGTTGCGGTGGGTGAGAATTCCTGCTGCTCCAATTTCATCAACATTTGGAATGGGCAGAATTTATAATTTTGGTTAAGCTGGGAATGAAATGATCTGTCATTTTAGTTTGTATTTTCTTAAATAAGGTAATATTTTAGAAATTGGTTATGAATGTAAAATGTACTCCTAAAAACAACGTAACTAAGAATATCATATATTAACATAACTACCCCATGGAAGAAAATTTACTTAAGCAAAAGTGCAACCTACTCCCAAATTGTAGCATTAGATTTTTAAAATTAAGTTAATTGGTTAATAACATTATATAAAGCATTAGAATTTTTTAGAATCACAATATCCTATTCTTACTGGTCTGACATGCCACATCCATTTAGTGATGTCATTGTACCAAAATGTGGACTGATGTAACCTTTCTACTGTTACAATACTAAGAATTAAAATTATGCCTTTACTACAGAATCTGCTTGAGGGCCTAGAAATTTACATGCTTCCTGTAAGATGTAAGTTTCCTCTATACTATGACCTAACACACAGTTTGAAGCAGGGAATTGCTGAATCTAGAAAGCGTAGGCCACCAAATCATAGAACTCTAGCTAATGTGACCTTGGAGATACATAAGCTGACTGCATGAGTAATCGGAGCAAATTTTTGTCTGGATTTATCTAATTTGGTCCCCCTGCTACATAGATTCCTTATTTTATCACCCATTCTGCTTTATTTTAAGCAGTGACTTAAGAAGCAAGTATATACACATATATATCCTTTACTCATAAAGGAGAAAACGCCAAGCCCTTCAGAACATAAACATTGCTTATCTGTTTCCTATTAATGCATGCCTTTTAAGGAGATAAATTGCAACTTTAAAGAATTAGAAATCCTTACAGTATAAGATAATATTGTGTGCTGAATTACATATGAAGTAAATATAAAATTAAACTTAATATACTTAAAATACAGATACTTTACCTCCGGTATACCTTTAACCACTGGGACACAGTTGGTATATTTGATCTTTTAAATTTAATTTACGTCTGTTAAGGTAGGGAACCTTGAAATATATGTTAGTCACAAATTTGTGTATATTTTAGCAACTTGTGATGCAAAGTAATTCAATATTCTACATAATAATTTCTTACCACTGTTTAAGTACTACTTCAATTCAGTATAATATAATTTAAATTATGAAAATAAAGCTTTTGTCTACTTTCATCTGGTTTTGATTTCTTCATTTTTGTTATAAAAGCCCTTCATAAATATTATGTAATTCATCTGCTGCTCCGCTAACTGTCTAGTTTTACTCTAACGAATGGAAGATCAGACGGTAGCCTTAATATATGCGTTCTGTTTCTTCTCGTCTTGTATGTCATTAGTAAAAATAAGGATGGCTGTGATGTATAATGAAAATGTAGATTCATAACATGATTATCTTGATGTAAAACAAATTTTAAAGTGCCCCGGGCTTTAAAGACATTACGCTGGATCCCTGCCCGTGTTGTGTATACAAAGTGCTTTTTATATTATAAGAGCCTAGAATCAACCTGTTAACTAAAATACCAATAAATCCCCAAATGACACATGGAGCGAGACAATTATAAATGGTGTCTGCACACCAGAGAGCATGTGATAGGGGCGATGTGTGTGTGTGTGCGTGAGTGTGGGAGAGTGTGTCAGAGTATCTCTACATTCCTCTCAGAGGCCTGGAGAGGATGGAAACCCTCGAAGCCACTTTTAGAACCGAAGCACTCACATGTCTGCACGGTTGCTACAACTGCAGAACCCTGGTTTTGGAGAGAGAGTAACAGAAGGAAAAATTTAACAAAAGTTGATCCTTTTAAGCTAGTAAAACAAATTTAACCTTAGCACCGATAAAAATGAGTTCTAGCTTCTTGCTATCTTTCAAAAACCCCAAACTTTGTCAGTTGAGTTGCTCTGAAGTCATTGTCTGTGTGAGCCTTGTCCCAGGCCCCCACCGACCCCCTGTTTATTCTACTCCTTCCTCTTTCCCCCAGTTTCCTGCTGACCTCCTGTGCTCTATTTCCAAGCAAATGTAGCATACCACAAGAAGTTGAGGGAAGTTTTATCTCATGTTGGCAAGGCAAAGACTCGTGCCTGCTTGTAGACCTGGCCAAAGAGGGTTGGTGGTTAATGCAGAGACTGTTTTCACGAAGGTTCTTTTCTTCTGCGTTTGTTCCCAATGACATTTATCTCAAGATGCACCATGGTCCTAATTTGTTCTCTTTTAATGTGGTGTCTAGCTGAAAATTTCAAGAACATTTCAAGTCTAACACATGAACACAGACATCTTGAGAAAAAGCTCTTGTGTCCAGAGGTCCACAGGCAGTTTAAAGCTACAGCATACAGAGCAAACAGATGGTCCTGGGGGCCAAGCCAGCAAGGTGGACGCATCTAGAGAGAGGCTTGTTGGCTGTTTTATGGATTCGGTCTTTAATCTTTGATAATGGAGGTTGTTAGCCACTAAATGATTTGAAGCCCTGCGGTGTTAGCTTTAGAATCACCGTGCCTGAAGCCTGCACTTGCTGCAGCATGAACTGAAGAGAAAGGCTGGAGGCAGCGGGGCCCGCTGGGCTGCCTGAGCTGAGTAATGGAAATAGGGCAGGACACGAGGAGACTGAGCGCAAGGATGTGAAAAGGTGGCATCAGCTGCACTTGGCATTGGATTTGGATCTGGAAAAGAAAACCTTTAGATTTCCAGCTTGAGTTATGGGTTGTGCCTGAAATGAAATAGAGAAAAGCAGGTTTGGGGCTCAGAATATGCGTTTACTTTAGTAAAGATAGCATTTGATTGAAATGTTTATGACCAAGCTGGCTTGTCACTCTAAAGAGGGAGGGGTAAAATTATGAAAGGAGCAAGGCCCAGGTAGTGCCGAGCTGAACTCTGATAGGCACAAGGAGCTGGGAATTTCAAGCACAGGGAACAGCACAAAGGCATGAACCGTAGGTCATGTTTGGGAACTGTTTGTGCCTCAGACTGGCTGGATGGAAGGAGGAATATGCAGCCAGTTAGGACTTCAGGCTGAAGGAGGACGCTTGTGTTCAGCTGACAAGTTTGAACTTCACTCAAATCTGTGAAGGATTTTCAGATGAGAGATATGATGCAATTTCTATTTTATAAAGGCGATCTGGCAGTGTGGATACCGTGCTGTATTTAGATTGGGTTTGGGGTTAAGATGTTGTCCATTAGGACAGTGCTGTTACAGTTTATGCCTAACTCACATGTGAAATCAAAGGTAATTTCGTTTTCCACATCTAGTTGTATCCTGCTTCTAAAGCACACAGTAGCCAAACAATTAACAACAATAAATATCTTTAAACATGGCTATTTCAAAGCAACAGAATCTCTTAGGTAAACAGGTAGTCCTTTAGAAAGTAAGCCTTGATAGTTTTAGATGCTCCACCACCCACCCTTACTCACCCTGATCACTGGGGTGTTCTCAGTGCCCAGGACATATTCATGTACCATCCTGCTTTGCAAGGCATGTCTCTCACATCCCTGGTACCTGTGCTGTGCTGTGCTGAGTGCTGTCTTTGGCCCACATGCAGATGTCTTTGTCCTGCTCGAGCACCATGACCCCTGCCTGGTGGCCAGCACAGTGTGGCTGGTCTGTGTGGTCCTGTACAGCAGTGTGCTGGTCCCTACTCTTCAAGTCTTTGGTCCTCACCAGGGCCGCCAGGCTCAAATGACCCATGTGTGTCCTCCTCATTTTCACAAATGGCCTCTATCTACTTAGTTCATCAGGTTTCCTTGCACTTTTGTGTCTTTCAGTTAGCTTTCAACTATTTAGATTCTAATTATTCAGGCTCTTTGTGTTTATGTCATGTTATTGTATGAGCAAGAAAGCAGAAAGGAGAAATGCCGAGAGATGAAAGGCAAATCAGTGGTGTTTATTGTTTACACGGAGAGACTGGAGTCATCCTTAATTTCTTTCTTTGCTTCAAACCCACATCCAATCTCCAAGTCCTGTTGGTTCCAATTCCAAAACAGGCCTTAAGTCTGACAGCATATCATCCTCTCCCCACAATACCTGAATCTAAATTGCTCTCGCTTCTCACCTGGTCGACTATGATAGCCCCCAGCTTTGGCTCCCTGCCTCTGTTCTCACTCTCCTGTTATATGTCCCACACTTAGCAGCCAGAGTTGTCTTTCTTACATGTCAATCAGATTGTGTCAGTTTCCTGCTCAAAAACAAAATAAAAATAAGCAAGCAAAAAACCCCTCTAATAACTTCCTTTTATCCCTAGAACAAAATACCGACTCTTCACCTAGCACACAATGCCCCCACTCCACACCCAGCCCAGGTCCCATTCTTCCCTTCTTCTCTACCTTCCTCACCAGACTTGATGCCTGTGAATTTGCCGTTTCTTTTGTGTAAAACTGCCTTCAATTTTTTATAAGTTTCTCACCTTTTCATCATTTATGTCTCCACTCAAATGACACTTTCTCAAAGAGGCTTTCCTTGACAAGCTAGCATGGCACCTACCACCTCCCCCATGTCCCTCACTACCAAATTTTACCTGAAATTTTTGTACTACTTAACAATAATTGATACACACACATACGCAAGAGCAAGAAAATGTCTATTTTTTTTGTTTTGTTCTCATCAGAATTGTATGCACATGCTGTGAAAAGTCAAATGATTCTGTAAGAATCATTCCATGGATAACAGCAGTCACACGTAGTGCTCTATGACTCCTTTTAACGATTCAATTTCATGCTGCCCCTGACTGTGGAAATCCCCTTCCCAAATGTGCAGAAAAGCTCAACTAGTCCATCAATGTTTTCATCTGGAAAGCTGTCCTGATGCCTTCTGACTGTCTCCGACCTGCAATGCCATGCCAGGTGCAGAGCCATCAGGCTAGAAATTCCCTTTACCACCCACACCAGGGATTAGATTCCTCCTACTTGGTTTACTCATCTCATAAAGGAAGTTTGCTCCCAGATTTTCATGGGACACATCCTCAGTGCTCTGAGGAAGGAGACTTGGGGAAACACATATTTTTTTTAGACCTAACACGTCTACAAGTATCCTTAATTTTCCTACTTGTTATTAAGTTTGTTAGTATACAAAATTCTAGGTTGAGGATTAGTTTTCCTTCAGGAATTTAAAGCTCTTGCTCTACTACCTTACATGTTCCAATTAAGAAGTCTAAAGTCATGAGCCATGCTTTGGGTCTGATCTGTTTTTTTGTGTTTTTTTTTTTTTCCCTCTCTCTTAAACTTGTAGGACTACCCTTTGTCTAAGACTTCAGAAATTTCTCAACAATGTTTGCTGGTGGGGTCTTTTCTAAAATCCATTTTATTGGGTACTCATTGAGTTCTTCCAATCGGAAAACTCATGTCCTAGAGAATATTTTTAGAATTATTTACTTAAATTGTGTTCTTGACTTTCTCTGCTCTTTCCTTTCTGAAATTCCACTTATCTGATGCTGGACATTCGTATTTTCTTCTAGCTTTTATTATCTTATCGTAATTCTCTTCTCTCCTATTTTCCATCTTTTTTGCTCTCTGGGAAACTTCCTCAGTTTTACTTTCCAAACCTTACTAAGTTATATATATATATATAAAATCCTGCTTTTTATTTCTAAGGGCACTTTTTGTTGTTGGATGTTCCTCTTTTTAAAAAAATCATTATTGTTATTTTCCAATCTTGTTCCATGTGTACACTATCTTATGTCCCCGGGGATATTAATGAGAGTTTGTTTTTGTTTTTCTTGCTTTTGCCTGATCTCTGTTTCCTGCAAGTTGCTTTTCTTTGTTCATTGGGTTTCTACATCTCTTCATCATAGAGGCCTTCCTCAGACACAGATAATCCTCCACTATTGGCTCATATGTAAGAGTGAACACCTTCAAAAGGATTGACGTGTAAGGACTTCTAGACCATGGTTTTTACTATAGGGCAAACAGTCAGGGTCCTTCCCTTGAGAGACACCCAGGTGTAAGGACCTTAAGTCTTTCTGCTTGGGCTGGTCACTATTCTGAATGAAGGCTCTTTGAGGATCCTGCCTAGATGGCCTGGATCTAGCAGCTAGTATTCCCGGAATCTAATGGGGAAAAGGTCTGGTGGAGGGGAGCAGAGACAGTTGTCCCAGTATTCAGTGTGTCCCAGCATTCAGTATTCAGCAAACAGAATCCACTTGTTTTGATACCCCCTTCCTCAATACATTCTAGGGCTTCTCTTTCAGTCTGCTTGTTTGATTATGTGGAGTGGTGAAGGGAACCTAACTGCTTCTTATACTGGTCTGTATCCAATGCTCCATATTTTTTAAGCCTTCCTTTTACTCCCACTTCCAGAAGTACCTGGTACCAACAATTCCTGAGAGGTGGGGGCTCTGCTGGTATCAATCAATCTGATCACTTTTTGGCTTTCCTTATTGCTAGCTTTGGATTCAGTTTTCTTTGATCTGCTAAGACAGTTACTAATGGTCTGGCTATTTTTTCACTTCCCAAATGTGTTACTTTTTTCTGATTACCTACCCTCTTTTTTCTTCGGGATTTATGCTTTCTAAAAACAATCCATTTACAGTTGCTCTAGAGGGAATTGTAGAAAAAGCAGAAATGAATGCATCTGTTCAGTAGGCCATTTTTAAATTTATTTACACTCTTGAATGCATACCTGGTAAGTGGGAATTCTGTCTTGTTTACTGATGCATCTTCTAGTGCCCACAGTACATGGAACATGCTAGATGAATGATATGAATGAGTAACTCACTGACAGACCAACTAAACAGCATGATTGGCTGGATGTGTCAATAGCTTAAAAGCTGCAAAATTTGAAAACGACAGCCTTGTGGCTACATCTACAATGAGACATTTCTGAAAGTCGAGAGATACAGGGTTTCTGTAAAGGTAATTTCATTCTCTTGTGTATCTTTTAAAATTTTTATGAACTTTTTTCGATTTTTGGTTAAGAACTTAAAAGGGAAATATGAACTGCTATAACAGAGTACTCAGGAGGAAGATGATGGGTATAACTAAAACACAGCACATGACAGCATTTCTCTTTTTGTTTTCTTTTTTCTTTTTATTTACTGAACATGAACTTTTCATTCCATTTTCCTGTCTCACTCAAGCACATACACGATGTGAATACAGTGACTTCAGATCTTTTCTAATTTTTTAATTTCCTTAGGGTTTGGTTATTCCCTGTTGTCAGGACTGCAAATTCCCAGCACGGTTTCAATGACTCCATTTGTTCCATAAAATTATTTTAATGTTTTGAACATGAAAATGAAATGAACTCCCCTCAGATAATAACGCCCTGGCCAGTCCAACTCTAGAGTTCCCAATGGCGGCAAAAATAACATTGTGTAAGGAAAATAATGGAAAACATAGAAACAAAGGAAATTTAGGGAAGTCATTTTTCTTTCTCAAACCAGAACCATATTCCATCAAGTATGCAAGTGTGTGTATTAGTTAATTTATATGACATTTATTGAGCACCTATTATATGTACCACACTGTGCTGAAACTGGAAACTTTCCATGTCCTGTCTGAACACTCATTCTGCACTCTCTGAATTATGCTGATTTGAAATTCAGTTTTCTGTTGCTATTTTACTATCCAGAAGAGCTTTACCACGGCCACGGGCATTTTTATCCCCATGTTTTGGTAATGCGTGTGACCTCTCTGCGCCCGTTTTGTAGTTAGCCTGTTTGTAGACTATAAACTGAGAGTCCTGTCTACATAATATGATAACAACAGGCACAGAGCAAGCCCATGATGCTGAAGTTGGAATTAGATCTCATTTGTCTGAAAGGTCTAGTGAGTAGCACCCTTGACTATAGATAAAAGTTTAATAATTCTACACATTTAAGGAAAAGGATAGCATAAGCCTTGAATAGTGGTAGAAATAAAACCCAAAAGTACAGAAAATGATATAAAAAGATGGGAGAAGGAATTCAGGGCTATCATATGCCATTCACAAAGGTCTTCATGTGAAACATCTCATTTAAAATATCTTTTTTTCAAATATAGGCCGTTCATTGGCTAGGAATAGGCACGATTTTGAAAAATTGTAAATACAGAGCTTAGAGATGTGGATTCTTTCTTTAAACAGTCTTCAATAATCATGATTTATTTATCATGAGTTAGATCATTTATTTTCATTTTTAAGTTTATCAAATGCAATGCCTCTCAGAAAAAATGGTTATGCTTGTAATGGTACGTAAATTTAAAACATGTAAAATCTGCATATCCAAAAACATCATGTTTTTCCTTTAGAATGCCTAAGTCAGAGACACATGTTTGTTTAAAAAGGCCTGGGATCCTGGAGCTGGTTTTCTGATTGTTGTCTTGAATAACGTCTTTCTTTTTATCCACTTTGTTTTTGTCCTGTCCCTCCTTACCCTCTGCACTCACTCTGCTGGTGAGGAAGACTGTCCTCTCTGGCAAGGACAAGAAGAAGAGGGAACAGCTGTCCCAGGAGGCAGAGTTAATGGGGGCTCTGTGAATCTGTCAGCAGGGCTTGTCAATGATGACCGAGCCGTAGAGGTCCCCTCCACAGGCTCTCTGACCTCTTGGTAAACTATTTGTTTTTCCTCATATTGATAAAAAAAAAAAAAAAAAGCCACCAGCCTGTAACTCCCTATCAACTGTCATGTTGTTTTAAAAAAAAACATACACATTTAAATTCTGCTAACTCAGAAAACCCCCAATCCTTGATTTTGTTTTACTCTGCAGTTCAGGTAAACCAGATTATTGATGATGTTAAAGTAGAATCCCTAAAAGAAGCAATGGATGCTTCCAGACTTCCATTTTTTGAAAGAACATGAACCACAAACTTGAAAAAAAATCAGCATAATACTCCAAATAATAAACCATCTGAAATAAGAACTCTATTGAGAACCTGAAGTCTAAAAAACTTTTATCTTTATTCACATTTTGACCATAAAAAGGGCCTCTCTTTCAGTATTTGAACAAACTGAAGGCATTGTTTTCCCCAGTATGAAATGCAGAGTCTGTTTTTTTCTTACTCTATAGCTTTCTAAAGTAAAATACAAGAACCCCAGGCAACTTGATCTCTTGAAAGTATGAATCTTTACAGTAGAGAGAAATCTCCAGGTTGTATACCTATTGACATTGCTTAATAAAAACATCTAGAATAATGGTGCTTCTGGTTGTGTCTCCAACGGCCATGTGATTGCAGTGCGCTGTGGATTAAGTTACCGAGCCTTTGAATTCTGACCTTCTGTCTAAAACAGCTTTAGAGGTTACTTTTTTTTTCCCCGATTGGGAGACTGGAGGGGGGAAAAGTTAATGCTGCTTGAAGCAAGAAAAAAAAAATCTATAGGTTATTAGGTTTGGGTTTTTTATTTTTCCCTTTCTTGGCATTTCCTCTGTAACAATAATAGAGCTTCTTGATTCAGAATACTTGAACTGTACCTCCAAATGCATAAGGGGACTTGGAGGGCATTTTGGATGTAATTATTTTCTCAGTGAGCAAATCAAGTGTTTATGATGTAATAGCTCTTAAGATCAAAACGTATGACACTGGGGAACTGAAGTTAAGGACTATGAAAGGGAAGAAATGGACAGAAGTGTGAAATGAGTTGTGCATATAATTGCTTGTTGTGAACTCAGACCCTTAGCTTCTCCTTTTTTATTATAAAGAAAAAACTTGAGGCTCATAATAACCCCTACTTTCGGAAGATAGTTCACCTTTTTGAATAAACAACGAGAAAAATATATATCTCCTGATTTGATCATTTCAAGTTTAAGGACTCATCACAAGTTTTCCCTGTTGACAAGTGAATGTACTTTTATTTTTGAATCTGCTAATTTGCAAATGTGTTTGTGAATAATCGTTGTATAGTGATTATGTCTCTTCCGTATTAAATATATCATTTCAATACATATATCACGCACTTTTCTGGATTCATTCACTTTATGGGCTGTCACTTGCTCCGAAATGATGATACGACCTGGCTACTCTAGTGTCCCAATGCTCCATCTGTCACTGGATGGTGACTTGGATGGTGCTGGAGAAATGAGGCTGATTCCAGAACAAATAATGCGGGGGGGGGGCAGAGACACTTTTTAAAAAACAGAATTAAGAGATAAACTGTGACATTATTTGTTAAAATAAAAGAAGACTGCATATAAAATGCCTAACACAGTGCCTGGTACATAGTACCCACTCAATAAATGCTAATCCCCTTCCTTCTTCCGTGAGATACTCACTGTCTCTGATGAATCTAAAAACTGTGAACTCAGCTGTCATGAAACCTGGAGAACACAAAGCAAATTTCCAGATCCTCTTACATGTTCTGGGAGGTGCTGACAAGGTTGGTTGTGCCCATGGCTTAGAGGGAAAAATGGCTGATGAGGAGACAACCTGGGTTTTCTAGGTTGTTCCGTGTCAACAGAAATCCGTCTTGCAGTGTGAAGAAGCAAAACAGCATATTGCTGAGATTAAGCGTATGCTTCCAAGACTAATTATTTTCATATTTTTGGCAGAAGGTAGAAAAAGTAACTCTGTTTGCCATTTTGGAAAAATCATTTGATTTTAAAATAGAAAACCTGATATGTCATATTTTTCTTAAAGTATCTCTACCATCCCATTCTCTTTTCTTAAAAACCTACTGCTGCTCTGATTATCGTTATTTCAAGAAGTGCTCCTCCAAGTTTCTATTAAGAATAATAATTTTTTTGAAAAAACATCCTATAGACAGTCATTACTGCATATGATAACAAGTGTTCCACCCTACATAAATAAATGGTCATTATTCATATCTAATAACCAATGTGCTTATTAAGGGGACAGGAAATAGGTCATATTTCCATACTGTGTTGGTATAAAGACTATAATATTTATTAAAATAATTTTCTATGATACAGTGAATAGTTCGTAATTGCCTCCTTAAATTTACTGTTAAAACTGCTCATGTTGGAGTTTGAATGGAAAACATTTAGCAAAATACTGGTAGACATTCAGTTTGGTGGACTTAATATCATTCTTAAAATAAATAGAGGATGTTTCACTTGGTTGCGTTTCTGCAAAAGGCTTCTGGGAGTAGGACCCTCATTGTGGGTCTCGTGCCAGTGAAAGAGCAGGTCATGGAAACGACCACTCAAAATGCCAGCAAGGGTTATAATGTCAGCTATCTGGACACCGCTCCAGGGTTCCACAAAACAGCCCAAAGTGCAGTGGTGTGGCAGGAACCCCAGGAGAAGAGAGCTGTCTGGGAGCAGAGGACTAGAAGCACAGTGTTCTGGAATGCTCTATTTGACGTTCCACTTTGAACAGTTTGAATGGCAAAAAATGAATACTTGCAGATATTACTGATTTTAATAACATAGAAGACATATTAACTAGGATTTTGCTTTTGAAGAAAGAGCACTCCTGAAGTGCTAACTATATTTTGCAACTTATCCCATTGCTCTCGAGACATAATCTTATAAGAATGGTGGAAGCAGAGATAAGAGATGATTTACATTGGACCAGGTAATAGCACACGTGCTTAATTCAGAAATTATTGAAAGGTAAACACAAATAGAAGAAAAATGACTTCCGAGCACACGTTTTATTGGAAACTTCACAGCTACTGAAGAACTTTATCAATTGTCCCTGGAATGGAAAAGGGAAAAGGGGCATTTGTGTTTAATTCTTCGTTTTCTCAGTGTTTGTGATATATAATTTGATCAATCGACTGCTTATTCATGTTGTTTTAGAAAAGTTCCAAGTGACCCTTTTGGTTATTCTTCTGAATCCTTTATATCTGCTCTTGCATTTTCTAGAAATTAGAGACATTTGTTTATTTTTGTAATCATGTCTTTATTTAAAATTCTCTGTTAATTGGAAAGCACTAACAATTTCTATCAAAATTGTACACTTCCATATTATCAGGCATGTATCTAGGCAATAGCTTGCTGTGTAAGGTAAAACCTATTTGGAGACACAAAGATATTGTCTCTTTGAGAGTATTTTAGCATTTTGTTATAACTATTTCAAGTGTTTTCCTTTTCCAGATAAATATATGTAAGTGTGCATGTACACGCACACGCACACGCACACACACACACACACACACACACGATTATATAAGTATACAATTTTGTTTTTGTAAGGAAAAAGCATACTAGAAAATTTTTTTACTCCTATTCATATGTTTATGTGTTAAAATTTCTGCAGGAAATATCAAATAGTAATGTTTTTCACCATTACCTGTGTTTACTAATGGCAAAATCTTGGCAAGTTTCCCTAATTTCTGTTGTGATACATATGATTTTACTCAGAGAATACCTTGGTCCTTAAAGTTTATGGTTTAATATGTAGTTATAGTTGATAAAAAGTTAGAAATAGGAAGTTAACAGTACACCACAAGTTGTATCTTATTAGTAATGGTTTACATTTGGCTATTTATCAGAGAATATCTGGGGTATAAATCGTGTGGTTATTATTA